>ML803043.1:57631-82617 GCA_009831015.1 Picea engelmannii
CATAATCAATATTGAACCAAGTGGAAGATTTATTTGAAAAACCTCCTCTTCTACTCAAGTGCCACTAATGTCAAAATCTTTGCTCAAAACAATATGTACATCCAAGGTGGTGATGATGGTGTTTAGGGGATCAATTATATGTGATTTGAGAATGTGTTAATTGGTGGGGGTGTTTTTGTGTTTAAGGTAGATTGGATAAGTACTTGAAAATATATGATTGAAAGTGTACTTATGAAATTACAACCTTGTAATTGATGAAGTTAGCATGATTGTTGCAACTCAAAGAAGCTGAAGTGTAGGGGTTTAGGGGTAATAGTGAGGTCGAACAAGAAAGAATATTCATACCACAACTAATCAACCATTATATTAGTATGATAATTGTTGTAGGACAATTGATTGTATTAGATATTAAATATAATAATATACAGATTAGATATTAGATATACTAGACCTAGTTGGTTAGCTAAATCGATTTTAACATAGTGTTTCAAGCTGGAGTTAACCTTGAGGTATCTAGTTCTTGTTTGGTTAAGGCCCAAGTATGGTTGAATCTCATTAGGTTACCAACTTCTATTGTCATTAGGGGTTGAGTGGCCCTCAATCTGGTTATTATAGGGAAGAGGGGGGATCTCGCAATGTTTTTCTTGGAATGAAAAAAAAAAAATAGATATGTTAGATATAATAATAGATAATAGACATATTACATATTGGATATAATATATTATAACAAGTTGACAAAAAAAACTTTGTTCTTGTGCCTCAATATGAAATTGACATCAGCATAGAGAGGACCCATGAACTTGAACTCGATCTAATGTAGACACCAAGAAGATAACGTCGTGACCCATGAAGCTAACCTAGATCATACATCATGAGGACCCTTGCAATTCACCCTGCACTTTCACACTATTCGAGAGGACCCCACAATGTTGCTAAAGCAAGGAATTTATATTGTTTTATTTTCCCAACACTTCATATCTAGATGCTCCAATATTTGTGTTTTTCTTGACCTGACCCAAATCTAGCAAGAACTTGGTGAGAAGTCAAAATTGCACCCCATTGTTGGGAATTTTGACCACGAAACTTTTTCCGAAAAGGTTTTGGCCCATTTTAAAATGACCCAAATCATTAGGTTTCTAAAAAAAAAAATTGGGATGGGTAGAACTTTGCCTCACCAAAACTGAGGCAGTTTGAGTGTCCCTTATACAATACTTATGTAAATTAAAGAGATAAAATTTAGTCAATATGACAACTAATTTGGAGCCATGAAGATGAGGAAGTGACACCTCAAGCTAAGCTACTCTTTTTCCAACTTCTTAATCTATGTGATTCCAACTTCTTAATCTATGTAATCACATTGTAGTAGTAAAGAAATTGAGGCTATGCTCTTTTTTATTCATATATAAAATTTATTATCCATCCACAATGGTTTCCTCTAATCACTAAATCATTTCTGAACATTGTTATTGTATGATCATCATTGAACCATTGGATAAACATCTTGGGGTCCATTCCTAGAAACAATCTCACACTAGATAATGGAAAATTTGAAAAATTTTGGTATGTTGTCCATTGGATAAACATCTTGGGGTCCATTCCTAGAAACAATCTCACACTAGATAATGGAAAATTTGAAAAATTTTGGTATGTTGTCCATTGGATAAACATCTTGGGGTCCATTTCTAGAAACAATCTCACACTAGATAATGAAAAAATTGAAAAATTTTGGTATATTATCCTACAAGTATTATGTTTCCAAACATAATTTGATGAAATTGTACTCAACATCAACTTGAAGTCAAATCAGTCCAAAAAAAACCCATCTATATTGGGGAATGTTTTCACAAGTGTAGGCACATGATCATAAACCCTTCATGTTCATCGATCATCTAGTTCCATTTAGAACTCACTCTCAAAGCCTCATTCATCGTAGGCACAGGATCATAAACCCTTCATGTTCATCGAGCATCTAGTTCCATTTAGGACTCACTCTCAAAGCCTCATTCATTCATTAGAAAAATCCTTAACACTCATCTAGTTACAAGTTTGGAGCAATTCTTGAATGCAATAATTAAACTATTTCATATTGTTCATAACACGGGGCACTTGGTTCCTACCTAAAGTATGCGTCATTTGTTTAAATCGTAGTGAATGTATATACTAAAATCTCAATTATATAGTGAACTCATAGATATCCCATGTATATGTTATTCCATTTTAAGTATTGGGATCGCTTTGACAATGCATTACTAATTAATTCTAATTGATTTAAGGTCACTTCTCCAACAATGTAAAGTTCTTTCTCAAGATTGAGAAAGTGTTATGTCCATGAAATCGTTATTTTTGAGCAACACTTTTATACTTCATAAGGTTGAAAAATGGTTATATAATAGGTGATTTTTTGGATCCTAATATTGAGAGCCTTCTCCCCTCTCTTTTAATGCATGTGAGTAGAAGGTGGCCATTAAATGATCATACATTTTTATTTTTATTTTTATGAATAATGAAATTTTTATAGATATGTAATAATTGATTTTTAATAAATATTTAGTAATTGATTTTTAATAAATATCAAGTAATTGGTTTTTCAATCTTGGGAAAGTATATAGGGAGGGTTAGGGGTTTTAAGAGTGGGGAAATTCTTTTGTATCTTAGAAAAATAGTGGAATTGGCATATGCCTGAGGATTAGAAATTCTTTCAAATAATTAAGCAAAATCATATTCATTATTTTAGGGATTAAGAATAGCAACAGAAAGAAGTATCTCATTTTTAATAGTAATATAAGACTCCATGATAGTGATTAAGGATATGTTAAAGAAAATTCAAGTAGATCATGGGATAAATCATATTCTAACTCAAGTGCAACATGAATCTTGGAAGATTTAGGATACAGATTATTTCCAAGTTCTTTGTAACAATAATAAGAAAGATAATGTTATGTCCAACAATGCAATTAGGTTTAAAATGGAATTTTTGTGGGTAAATGGTCACCATTATACCCACCACATTCCTTAATCCATGTTTTAATGACAAGTACAAGGTGTATCAATCAACAAGTGTCACCCATGTGTGAGAACTCTAGACAAGGTTCAACATTTAACTTGAAGTGCCATTCACACGTGCTTTGAGCTATGGGAGACATGGCTTATGAAGGAATGGAGTCACTCCATTCTGGCGTAGGTGGGATAGTACCCAATCTCAGGCTCACTCCACTCAAGTGGAAAAGCACTAGATTCTCCATCCCACTTCCCTACAGGCTGGTATTTAGACTTTTGTATATCTCTTTGGTCTTCTCCCAAACACTCATGAATGGTTTTGACTCTTCTCGTTATGTTCCCATTTCTAGTTTATTTGGGTTCGAAATTTCATATGAATCTTTGATATTCAAATTGGTGGAGCTTCTTCACTAGCTTTGGCACCCTAGTTATGACATTCTAGTCACTCACGGGATTTATTCTCTTTTGTATTTGACCCTATGTTTTATATTTATCTATGTTTATAGTTTGTTCTATTTTAGTTTTAAGATGGTGCCAATTCCTAAAGGTTTAAGACTTGTTTATCTACAAATAGACTATACCATCTATATTGTCATTTAAATATTCAAATAAGTCTCTCTGGAAGGTCATGTGGCATGTTTCACCTGTGTCAAGTAGTCATGCATCTCTTCAAGAAGCAAATGAAGTGTTAAATAAATCTTCATTTACTCTAATATTCTAGTGGGAAACAATATAATGAGCATATTCAGGTGCTTTACCTTTCACCAAATCTAATACTTTATCTTTGTCCTCTTTTTTATATTGCTTGTCTTTGATCTTCTCCCAAGGGATTATGCATTATTTTTCTCATCTCCATTCTTTCTAAAATGGGCACAGTGAAGATCAAATATCTCACATTGATTGTGCCTACCCCCCCTACCTATGAAATTATTTCTTCCACGTCCTCTTTTATTGCCTTCTCCTCTAGAAGAATCATGTGATTGATTCTTCCATTTTTTAGAAAGAAAAATGATCTCTCCAATGGGTTGAGTTATCTTATTTCCAAAATCTTTCTCATGTTCTACAACTTTTTCCACCAAAGATTTAAATGTGATGGACTTCATTTGGTCACTAACTCACATAGATTCAAGGTAGTGAGAATATGTAGGGTAGAGGCATTTAATGAAGGCTATGAGAGGAATGTCTATATTTACTCTAGTGGAATCAATGTCGTGCATGATGGATTAGAAGCTAAATCCATGGGATGATCATCCTTCAACTCTAGGTTGAAGAGCTTCACTAGTAATTATATGAGTGAGTGTGAGTCATACGAATCCTTCAATTTATTTAAAGCACCATATAAAGATTTTATAGAAATAATATGTCGGCTCACCTGTTCACTTACTGTCACAACAATCAAGGAATATTGTTTCGTGTGTTTGTTCTTCCATATGGAAATCTTCTTACATGTTCTAGGTTTAGTAGGTCCATTTTCATCCTCTCCTTCACAAAAGCTAGCTAGAATGGTGGTAGCTTATCTCTAAAGAGAGATATGTGTCAGTTATGCTCATTTGCAAGATGTTGATTACAATGAGGCTCCAAAGGATTTTTTAACATAAAGCATAAATAATAAAACCCTAAACATCCAAAACCCTAACCCTAAAAGATGAAATGACAAAAGGTTTGTAGGCCCTGATGAGGGTAGTTGATACATCAACTTCCTGAGGGCGTAACGTTTTCATACTATCTTTGTTTGGGGTGCTCAATACCTCGTCAAAAATTTCTAGAGGAGTACACATTTTGAACAGCCCAATACAAACATGTGTCATCTATTGGGCACTGTGACGTCAAAAAAAACATCGTCTAGGGCCTCAAGACAGCCCCAGAAGTTTGGGACCCGAAAAATTATTGAAAATTTGCCAAGATGGAAATAGTGATTTGAGCCAGTGGAATAGGTGGGTGGCCACCGATGTCCAGTTGGATCCCCCCCCCTCCCTTAGGAAGCAATGGTCTCCATTGCGTCAAATTCCTCCATCATATGGGGAAAATTCTATTGATACTAACTCTTGGTAAGCCACTTGCCCTGATGAAGAAACTTCCCTACTTTGACAACCCAAAAAACTATAGAAAATTTGCCAAGATGGAAACTATAATTTGAACTAGTGGAATAGGTGGGCAGACATTGATGTTCACCTAGATCATTGAGTGAGCCAAAGAATGAAGAACTAGAGATGTGCATGCTAGTTATCGATGACCAATAACCTTTCCAAGCCAAAAAACACCCTAACCAGTAGGAAAAAGGATGAGAAAAACGCAAATTCTCACCTACCAAACTTGGTCGTGGATTTCTATGCAACAAATTGGTTGTGGGTTTCTTTAAAGAAACGAGCAACAAGAGGGTTTGGCCATGGGTTGTATAAGATAAAATCATGACTGACCATGACTATTCTTAGAGATAGTCATGAGCATAGGGGAAATTGAGATAAAAACAACAAATTAGATACCTATTTATGAATGAAAACAATTTGTATGTACTCAGGAATAAAATTCACACAACACAAAATCTACAAAAACTTATTAGGGGAGGGGGCAAGAAAAACTTCTTAAAAAGCAGGAAAGAAATCAAAGTCCATCCTCATTGGAGTCATCAATTATATTGAAGGGAAATTCACCTACGGATAAGCAAATCCCCTCATTATATAGATTAAACCAATGATAGATAGTAGGATAGATATCGTACATCTTTCACCTAGAGCTAATAACATGACTTCATAACAAAATGGGAGAAGAAGGACAAAAATACCTGAATTCCGACAATTGTCCAACGTATCCACATCTCCTTGCTAGATCCAACTCCAAAGATGTTGTTTCACATGGTTTCCTACACAATCATTAGACAAGAAAAACCTTCATCATGCCTTTGTAACATTACCCATGAAAGCTTGCATGAATTAATCCCTAATCTAGTAACTCGAGCCTACCTAGATCAACAAAATCGCATTCAAAATTCAAAATAGATCCAAGAACATAATTTTTTTGTGGGGAAGAATATAGATTTATATTAAATAAAAGAGATTTACATCATAGATACTACATAGAAAGAGAAGGTACCACACTTGGATGCATCTATAGTGACCTCTCTTGAGCAACATCCCCAATTCTCAATGGTGCTAAATCTCTCTTACGGCCTCTGCACCTTGCATCTTACGACGTCTCTAAAGTCTACGTATGTAAATGAACACCACCCTTAAGCGGTGCAAGATGCCTTCAATTGCTTGGAAATCTCGTGTTGCTTGCACATATCAGAGGTGGTCACTACTCTAACAAATGGAGCACATGCTCATGCAAAATGACTAGTCAAAGGATGCTTGGTAGATAGCCCCCTAAAGCTATGCTAAGATGGTATTGACAATTACATGAGGGAAATCCAATGAGCTTATGTTGCTACCAAGGATTTTTTCATAGAATAAGACTTCAATCATATCATACAATCCAAATAAAGGAAAAACAATTATAATAGTTTGAAATGTTAAGGCATCTTTGAAACTTTGGGTTTAAATAATATGAATGATTTTTCAAAAGTGTATACCTACATCCATAGTAGAGTTTATCTATGGGAAACATTTACTACTAATAATTAATTTTGTACAAAACTAATTTTATTTTGGATTATAGGATTCTTTTGAAAAGGGTAATATTGATTTCTAATGACAGTGTAAATATTCTATGTTTTTTACTTTCTAATATCTATCACTTGAATTTGGCAATATACTTGTTAGCCAAATCACAATTTTACACTGTTTAAATGGAGTTTTTGAATACAAAAATTTATTCAGCGCCCTCAAAAACCAGGAGGGAACCTGAATATGTAATCTCAACTATTGAAATTTGCAATTTTCTAAATTTTTGGCTGGATTTTGGACAAAACTCATCCAAAATCCTGCCAAAAATTAAAAAAAATGTTGATTTCAGTAGTGGAGATTACAAATTCTGGTACACTCAAGGTTCAAAAACTCGATTTAAACAATGTAAAGTTGTGATTTCAGATTGCCAAATTCAGATGAAAATTACCAGAAAGTCAAAAACTTTTAAACTAAACCACTTAATAATGAAATTTGTACCAAATATTTTGGTTTTGGTTTAAAGGTTCTTTGATAATGTATCGATGCTCGTTTATGATTATGTTATTGTTGCTTCAAACAATAGTCCAAATCTCAATGCACATGCAACTGAAGGTTTCGTATCTTGTTCTTAATCCTCAAACCTAACTCCAACATTATCTACTTTCTACATGATTTCATCGGTGGATGTTTCTTTTCTACTGTCTTCAAACTAGCTTCATGTTTGGATTCCATCTTTTCTTGTTTTAGATGCTTGATTTCTTTTGAAAAGTCTTATTTTTTATTTAGTATTTTGATTGCAAACTCTATATTTTGTTAATGCACTATTTCCATTTTCTAAACAATTGACTTCAATAAGATTTGATTCTTAACACATAATTTGAAGGTTTGATTCTTAACACCTAATTTGAATATGTCACTATTTTACTTTACTCAATATTCATGATTTTTTTAAATATCATATTAATTGTCGACAAAAATTATAGAGCCTTGGAATGTAGGGATTTTGAAGTTCTAAGAGATGTTACAGGCTTCTTTTAATGGGAGAGAGATGCTTCCCATACTGATTATTCTATGAATCCATCATCTTTTTGAGGGAAAATTATCATGCTTGGAACAACCCAACGAATGTTGAAGGAAATAGAATTTTCATATAAAATCGGATCCATCCATGAAAAGCTATTAGACTTCTAACAAAAACTTTATTTCAGAACAGCGAAAGCAGTGATAAGAACTTGGAAGAGAGTAGTACAGGATTTAAAAAAATACAAAGAATCTGTGGCTTCTAGCACAAGACCAAATCAAATAGATTTGTGCTTTGGAGATGAGAAGATAACCTAATTCTAGAATTACTGACAAAATATCAGAACTATACAACGCAAACTCTTACAGATTGCTTTGACAAAATATGTTGGAACCTAACCTAATTCTAGAATTACTGACAAAATATCAGAACTATACAACGCAAACTCTTACAGATTGCTTTGACAAAATATGTTGGAACCTACACAGAACTATGATTACAGAACACAGGAGAAAACTTCCATATTCTAACTTACAAAGCTATGACACCAAGAAATATCAGTATCACAACACCATAATTTAGAGTGAAACTACGATACAGTTTGATAAGAAACTAACAATATGATATCATGCTATGCTCTCATTAGATGAAAGAAATGCATGATTCCAATGTGAAGATAATTACTACTGCCAAAACTAAAAACATACAACTTTCAAATTGGATCTTGACAATAACTATCGAGGGATCAAAAATAGGTACTCACATGCAAAGTAATGATATCAAGCAAGAAACTTAAAAGTAAGGATGTTTAAAAAGATCTACTGATGGCAAGAAAGCCTGGATTCATGTCACTAGTGGGAAAAGCTCAAATCTTTCATGTGAAGCTGAAACTGAACTAAATTATAATTGGAGTTGTCATATGAAGATGAAGGTGGCTTAATCATCCCCATTCTAGATTCTTAACAGATTAATCAATTACATATGGACCACCAAAGCCTCTGGTACATTATAGGGGACTACAATTGTTCTTCTTATTGATGGGTCTTCTTGAGCACTTGTTGTCCATGTTAAAGACATGGAAACTGCCATTAGTAATCACCAATGACCATTTATTGTTTGTTATCCATTTCTGTCAGTTATTTTCTATAAGTGAATAAAACGGATAATTTGAAATAACCTCCCAAGCTATCCAATGAGTAAAAGTATTGTGTTACCTTCTTCTTTTGCAGGTTGACTATCTTATCTCTAATGGTTCCCTTTGCTTGTTGGTTTATTTATGGGGCTCTCCTTAGTGGTGTTATTATAAATCGAGATGTTATATCTGCTTGGTTTTGATAATCTATATATCCTATAGCACCTTAGTGGTGTTATTATAAATGGAGATGTTATATATGCTTGGTTTTGATAATCTATATATCCTATAGCACCTTTGGATCCATTTATATCTACAGGGATACTAATCCAATCATATCAATGGGAGGGATATTAATTTAATCATATCAATGGGAGTTGTTGGATGCTTAATAGTTGTAGAAAACCTTGTTTTCTGAACTTTGAGTTTATCCTTTCTTTTGTAGAAGTTTCTCTGATTTGGAGATTTAATGCAAAACATAAATTATTTCAGTTCTAATGCTAAAATTTCTTAACCTTCTGAATTTCATCCTTAGGGATGTTATGAAATATGATATAAAACAATAGGGGAAAAAGAACAATATTTTACTCTCTAAGAACCCAATTTTCTAGGAAATTCAAGGAGAAATGATACCAAACTGTCTAGATATGTTTCATCCCTTCTACGGAAACTTATCATGCACAAACCAGATTTGAATCTTCACTTTTACAGCAGTTATAACAATAGTAAAACAATAGATATAGAAGCAGCAAAATAACCCATAAACTCTTCAATGATGAATTCAAATCACTGAACTAATTTTCCTTTTACTTATCTTAAATTAGTGACATATATAGTTGTAAATAACAATACATAGAAAACATGGATAGCTGAAAATCAAATTTGGAAATTGAACAAGTTTTGGATAGTTCAAAACTTCACTATTATGCTCAAGATGAAGTTCATGTGCATACCATAGCTCTCTCTAAAGGCTAGTACAAACCACAAGCTCTTCAAATCCCTAGCTAGGGAAGACAATGAAAAACCCTAGTCAAGAGCTCCAACATGCAAGAATCACTTTAACATGTCCTCCAAGGTAAGACATCCTCTTCTCTTCTTCTTATTCTTCACCAAATACACATAGGGTTTTATCACAAAAGCCTAATCTCAAACCTCCAAGGGATAAATGCTAACCCTAGACTTCAAGATGCTCCAATTTGATCATCAAACCATAGCAACTCCAAGAGAGAGAGAGAGAGATCAAAAACAAATCAAGATATAAGAATGAGAGACCATCACCAATGTCTTCTTCACATGAGTAAACCCTATCATCTCACGAGGATCATGCTCCAAGCCAAGACGTCATCTCTAGACTTCATAACTTCTCCTAGGGTTTCCACATGAACCCTAGCAACTTCCTCCAAGAAGATAAGTACACAGAAAAGAGTGTGATAATGCTTATGAAACGAAAGGGCTCTATCCTTTCTTTATATATATGAGAGGTAAGGGAGGCCAACAATAAAATGTGGGCCCAAGCCCTTACAAACAACCTATAATAAGCTCATGTAGACCTACACAAGTGAAGCTCTCCACTCCATAGGTACACATGTCATGCTTCAAGGTGATGTCATACACAATACGAGCTCTGGGATGGTGTATCTAATCAAGGTGTGTCCATCACTCCTCCTAGGCCATGTAATCCATTGGGTCAACTACCCATATAAGAAACTTTTCATGGCCTAGGCATCCTTGAGCCAACTCCAAGCCTTCAACTAGGAGTTGAAGTTATCCCATGCCATCTAGGGCCTGATTCCCTCCTCCAAGATGCATAATGTTCCTCCTCCTAAATAGGGTATTCTCCAAGAAATATAATCTCTCCATGTGTTCATAATGAAGGGTGTCCACCAAGCAAGCAAGAGAACTCTAGTACCCTAGAAAGAATGCCAAGAAAACACCAACCTGAGGTTATGTAATCACTAAGAAAGATTTCTCCATAATGCAAATCCATTATGGACCATCTCCCTTGCACCAATCCATATCAAACCATCTAGGGGATAAACATACACCATGTACCACAAATCTCATGAAGCACCCCAGAAGTAACTCGGAAGAAATGCTCCCTCTTTATGAGGAAATTGTTTACACTAACACCTAGCGACTCACTTTGCAACTCCACCAAACCTACCACCTAAAAATATGTACTTGATATTGTCCCAAAATCATGGTGATCCAGGAGGATCTAAGGAACTCTCACAGAGGTCCAAGAGGATCTGGAATGCTCACATAGGTCCCAGGGGATCCATAAAAGCTCAAAATTTGACCATCCCAAATTCTCTTGAAATTGACATCATGTATAGAGATCGTCGTTAGTTTTTCAATGGTGCAAACAATAATTTAAAAGGGGTTCGTATGAAAAAGTTATGAGCATTCGAAGTTCAAGTCAAACAGGTCAAAGTCAAAATCAGGGGGGCTAAAAAGGGTGACATGTGGCACATTCGTACATCATATGATGATGACATGTCCACACCCCAAGGTGCCACGTGGACTAATCATACATTGATTGGGAAGATGTGTTGGTAGACCGTACATCTAAGTGGTCGAATCATATGTTGACATGTGGCAAGGTTCAACTAATGAGAGGTCGCCATGTGGAAAAATCTCATTGGCCTATATTGATATGGTTTATTAAAAATATTTGGGAGTCGACGGGGGTCGAACCTGCAACCTTCCAAAGGTCTTATACAAGCCCCACTACCAACGCGTCATGCATTAGTTCTTAACCTATGTATGTTTTAAATATCATTTGAATTAGTGTAAAGTTCCATTTGGGGGAGGAAAGGGGCCAAGGACTAAGCCCCCATCCCCTGGTATATATGTTATTGCATGCGACCCATACCAAATTTTGCACGGGTAACAAGTATGCCAATGAGGAGAGGATCGTGGGGAATGGAACCCATGACCTCCTCCAATATAGACAACACCTTAACCACTAGGCCAACAGTGCCACTTCTTTTGGCATGCCACTAAAAATCGCATTAAGTTAACCAAATTTCGAATGGAGGTTGAAGGGCATGTGACCTATATATCTATATATGGGCACGGATCCCAATACCAACTCACGTCCCATGTCTGCATATATATCAAGGTGGAACGAATTCCAATGTAGGGTATGAATTCCAAGGCCATACGGATGTCTCGATTTGCATGAAAAAGAAGAGGCCAAGTATGGTTGTCTTGTAAAGCATGCCATGAGGTATAATGATAGCACCTAGGCAACTTTATACTCAATATTCATGATTTTTCGCAAGGATCGTGAATTTGAGGTCTATTTTGTGATTTGAGGTTGTTTTTAAAACTCTTAACCCAAAATGTCATTAATGATGATTTAGTGCATTGTTTTGTGTGTCGATGAGGGTGAAATTGAGCTAATTCGAAATTTGGTCGATTTTATAGTCAAATTTCTCACAATTTCACAAGTATTTCAATGGTGAACTCATTTTCTTGTTTTGAGTAATGGAATTAAAGAGATTCCATTAAATTGGTTTTTTGGTGAGCCCATATTGTAATGTAACTTGGTATTTTGAGATGATGGAGAAAAATCATGTTATCTAAAGGGACTTTGAAGATGAAGTGATGTATGTCATCTACATATGTAATTTGAGTTCTTTTATTTTTTACTGTGTCATCTCATTATTCAGCAAACTAATCATCGTTTTATGAGTTTTTGGATAAAGAGCACATCATCAAAATTTTGCAAATCACCTCAATACGATCAATAAATTAATCTGGTTCAAGTTAGATGTTGCATGTTTATATTTAAAGGAATAAGTGGTCTCTAATGATTTTCATATCACACGGGGGCTTCACCATGTTGACCAATATTTTATCATGTTCATTCATAAAGGGGGTTTTTTAATTGTGAAAAATAAGGTCAATATATTGTAGGTATTGGGGGGAAATGTGGGATTTCAAGGGATTTATATGTATTCATGCATATAAAAAGGGGTATCTAGTTAAAATAGGGGTTTCTTTTGTTCGAAAGATGTATTGGGAGGGGTTTTCAACAAAAGGAGTTTGGTAGCTATTTATCAATATCTACTGAAATTAGGAGTTTGGTAGCTATGTCACAGGTTCACTAAGTGAAGACCTTGTGCCCATAATTAACCACTTTCACCTGTAAATAAATCACCATTAATGCAATCAAAACATATCGATCCTCCTAAGAATAATGACCACCTATGAATATGAAGGAATAAAACCCTGGAACAAAATAAACATGTCAAACTCAAACATTCTCCAAGTCAACATCACAGGCCACCATCAATGGACACCCCATCATAAGTTGTCTAGGACATCCTATAAATATAATCATATCTCCATATAAGGTCGAGGAAAGTGGATCACATCTATCAAAGTCACAATTATAGAAATCTACACAAGTCAACTCCTCGATATTGGAATACCAAGTTTGTTGTATAGGTAACAATCAATGAAATGCCATTAACAACTTGTCAACATGAGAATATATCTCATGTACCTCAAATCCTCCATCAACTAAAAAATCTTTCACTAATTCAACTCCCTCATCTCGAGAGAATCATGAATCTAGAGTAACATCATGTGAAACTCCCTCTATCTAATATAATCCATGGGAAACTCTCATTGTCTAAGAGAATCCATCAACCCTATCCATGTACTCTATAATACTCCCATCAATTGCAAACCTGGAATCAATCTCAACTTCATCCTCCATCAAGGTATCACACTTCTCCTCCTCAAAGCAACTAGAAGTCATATAGATGGAAGAAACCAATACACCATGACTAGCATATCTATTAGGATATATACTTTCCCTCACTGAATATCTTGGTGCTCCTATATTCTCTTAAGCCTCTTGCAATATCTAGGTGAGACATCTTGGCTTCCTACAAGTTATAGTAGGTGAGTTCATATCTACACTCAATCTCACCTCAACTCCCTTATGAATCTGATTCATCTTGAGTTTTTAAATTGGTGTCTGAAATAAAAACCTCCACATTCTCCCCAATCATTGAAGGAGAATCATGTGAACTAGAAGATATAACATCCTCATCAAATATTACGTCTCTATTCACCATAGCCTCCCACTATGTCATAATATTTATCTTGTAAGCTATAGATTTATCACTATATCAATCAACACAAGATGCTACCACAACATATATAATATTCTTTCAACCTATATCCATGGAATCTTTCCATGTTTGTGCATCCTCATAGATAGAAGGTTCTTCTAGACTCCCACTAGAATGTACAAGTGTCATTGGATCAACCAGTAACATTTAAAGGCCACCCTCTCTCACCCCTCTAGCAAAATTTCTTAGAATATCTAGACTACAGTCATTGATGGTGTATTGTTTTCCCTCAAAAGAAACTCTCCATTGTACATCTAAATGGATCATATCAAGCCTCCCTATTGACCTATGCTCACTACTAGGATAAGCATCCTTTCATGTGTTTACCTAGAGCACATTATTTGTGTTGAAACTCAAAGTAATACTGAGAGGGGGGGTGAATCAGTATTGTATCAATTTTTACTAATTTATTTCCTTTCAATGATTAAAGTTATTTAGAAGTGCTAACTTAATCACCAATACATGCATAAATTAAAAAAACACATAAAAGATAGTACACCAAGATTTTTACGTGGAAACCCAATGCGGGAGAAAACCACATAACATCATACTTTATGTTCTTCTGGAAGCACCAACTTACAATTTATAATTTTCTTTCTTGGCATTCACCCACCTGTCGTGGATAATGAGGACACCAATCCTCTCAAGCACCAACCTTTCGCAGATAATGAGGACACCAATCCTCTCAAGCACCAACTTGTCACAGATAGTGAGGACACCAATCCTCAATGAGCTTCAACTAACCCTGGCACCACCCTACCACCCTGAATTCAGTTAAAAAAAAATCTTACAGAATTAGAACTTTTCAATACTTTTCTCTACAATCAAGAAAAAATGATAAATATACAGTCCATATCTTTTGAATAGTTACAAGACCTTCTTCCCTCTCATTATCAGTGCATCAATCGAACAGAGCACATCCTTATTTATAATTTTTTTTCCTGAGTACCCCTTCATGTATGTGGACACATAACAATTACATTGTGTACATATTTTGACCAGATCAAAGTCATGTTAGTTACACTTATGTCTAAATAAATTATGTAGATGCATGACAATTACATTGTGGAAAAATCTTGACAAGATCAAAGTCCTTTCGGTTACATTTTTATCTAAATAAAGTATGTAGACGTGTGACAGTTATATTATGGACAAATCTTGACCAGATCAAGATCCAATTACAATTGGACATTCTTTGACTAAATCAAACAGACCAAATCTTCCTACAAATGAGCTTCATCTCATCTCCAACAACAAAACTTAGTCTTATCAGAGCATCTCCTCTTGAATGATACAACAACTCGCATTCTAGTCTATAGAGAACTTGTTGCATAGATAGAACAAGAACCTAAGGCTCAAGTCACAATTCTTCATCTTGTTGCACTTTCCCTCCAGTGTGCTCACCCAATTGCACTATTCATCCCATCACATTCCACTCTATCTCTTGTCACATAGGCTTCATTTCATCACACTCCATTGTTCCATTCATTGCACTAGCTCAAGGCGCCCTACATATTTTCTGCTATGCAATATTCCACACAATCCATCACAGTCCATTACATCGCACTATTTTCATCTTGGCACACTCCACTGCACCTTTCTTCGCATTGGTTCAAAGTACCCTCTAGATTTTATTTTTTTCCACTAACCCTTCTATACGACATTGATCATTTCATCGGTCGATCCTTCTGTGCACTTTTGTTTTCATCCTTTCGTGACTTCCTCT
This sequence comes from Picea engelmannii, assembly GCA_009831015.1. Classification (NCBI taxonomy): domain Eukaryota; kingdom Viridiplantae; phylum Streptophyta; class Pinopsida; order Pinales; family Pinaceae; genus Picea; species Picea engelmannii. Next base: position 73,263 of record ML803043.1, read on the forward strand.
GTCTGTGCACCATACTTTGTGCCATACTTTATGTGTTATAATTAACCATGTCCATGACCACCTTAAAATCAATGACAACATATGTGCAACAAACTCCCCCTTCGTCATTGATGGTAACCAAAAGAGACTTTATCTTTGTTCTGAAATGTGACTGCCAAAGAAATGGCCTTTATGTTAATATAATCCCTTTCAATGTACGCAAATACACATTTCTCCCCCTTTCAATGTGTGCAATTGCCAAATCAATATGCTAAACTACTCCCCCTTTCAGTGTGCATCAACATCAGGCTCCCCCTTTCAATGTGCACAACTGCAAAATCAATGGCCTTTATGATATTCTCCCCCTTTGATAGCAATGACAAAGAAGGACTTGGGATATTCTCTCCATGAGGTCTCTTTACACGCACAGAATAATCCTTTAAAAAAATACCTTCTAGAGCCATAGCAAAACTTCAATTGTGTGCATCTCCACAAAAGCAAACTTATCCTTGATACGGCAACAAATGGGGAACTTTGCGAAGTACAGAACTGTGTTCTTTATTGAATAAGGGAAGACGAGATCACCCCCATCTTTTTTATGAGATACTCAAAGGGTTTTCTAGGTAATGGATTGGTAAAAATATATGCAATCTTCTCTTTGGAAGTAACATACTCTAATTTCACCACCTGATACTGAACCTATTCTCTAAGAAAATGATATTTGATTGGTATATGCTTAGTCTTAGAGTGTTGAATAGGGTTTTTAGAGAGATTAATAGCATTGGTATTGTCACACATGATGGAGACAGGTTGATCATAGGGAACTTGAGTACAACAGGTTGTTGCAGCTATATATTTGGCTTCAGCTATAAAGAGAGAAATGGAAGTTTGTTTCTTGTTGAGCTAGGACACTAAACAATTGCCAAGGAAGAATGTGCCTCCACTGGTGATTTTTCTATCATCAATACTTACTACCCAATATGCATCTGTATAATTTTTTAGAACAAGGTTTGTTTCTTTTGGACAGCACAAGCCATAATCAATAGTGCCTTGCAAGTATCTGAATATTCTTTTAACTGCAAGAACATGAGTTTCCTTAGGATTTGCTTGAAATTTTTGTACCAAACACACTGCTTGTATGATGTCAATTCTTGAAGCTGTGAGATAGAGTAAGTTTCCTATCATAGACCTATATATGGTTTGATTTATTTATGGAGCATCGTCATATTTATTGAGTTTGCAACTGGTAGTCATAGGAGTGCTCACTGCTGCACAATTTTCCATCCTAAACTTCTTCAAGAATTCCTTGAGATATTTACTTTGAGAAATGAAAATTCCTCTTTCTGATTGATGAATATATATACCATGAAAGAAATATATTTCTCCTAACATGGACATCTCAAAATATTGTTGAATTGCACCTGAAAACTTCTTATTCATTAGTTCAATGTTACTACCAAAAATAATATCATCAACATGTACTACAATAATTAACAAGTCATTACCTTCAGCATTGATGTATAAGTTGTTATCACTTGTTCCCTTTTTAAAACCTTTTTGTGCAAATACTTGTTGATTTTGTAATACCAAGCTCTTGGAGCCTATATTATCCCATACAGATATTTATTTAATCATCATACATAATCTTTTCTTTTTTTTCAGTTAGCAGAAAACCCTCTGGTTGCTCCACATAAACTTCTTCCTCGAGATCACCATTCAAAAATACCAATTTGACATCCCTCTGGTAACTTTGAATTTTTTGCATCATGTAAAAGCCAAAAACATCATGATAGCTTCAATTCTTGCAATAGGGATAAATTTTTCTTTGAATTCCACTCCTTCTACTTGAGCATACCCTTTGCATACCAATATGGTCTTGTTTCTGACTATCTATCCATCTTCATTCAACTTGTTTTTGTATACCCATTTGGTTCCAATTACATTCCTGTTTTTGGGCCTTTGTAAAAGATCCCAAGTCTTATTTTTCTCTATTTGATCTAGTTCTTCATTCATGGTTTTAATCTAGTGATCATCTTGACTTGCTTGCACAAATGTTTTGGGTTCACTCGTGGATAACAGTGCAGAATTTGCAGAGCTAGATGTATCTACAATTTTTCTTCTAGTTTGTACACTTGCTTCATTGTTTCCAAGAATATGAATTTTCGGTTGATGGTTTTGAACATACCTTGATGGGTTCTTTGGTTTTTGTGTCTCCATTCTATCTTCTTCCTTGAAATCCTCTTGTTCTTGATACTTGTTCATTTCATCATCTTGTGGTTCATTTTTGATTGGTTCATAATATGAATCATTGTGATGTTGATGTGCCATTGGATGAAGTGGTCCCTCATCTACTTTTACATCTATACTTTCAACTATATTATGGAGTCTTTTGTTGTAGCATTTGTATACTTTACTTCTAGAGGAGTCTCCTAACAGAATACCCTCATCAGATCTAGAATCAAACTTACCCAAGTTGTCTTCATTTCTTTTAATGTAGCATTTTCTTCCAAAATTTTTGAAGTGATTTATTGATGTTGGTCTTCCATGCCATAGCTCATAAGGGATTTTATCATTGTTTACTCTTATGTGCACTTTATTGAGAATGTTAAAACCAGCGTGAACAATTTCTCCCCAAATGGTTTTAGGTACTTATAATTCATCAAGTGTGGCCCTGACCATTTCTTGAATTGTTTTGTTCATCCTTTCTACTACTCCATTCTATTGAGGGGTTCTAGAAATAGCAAATTGTCTCTTAATCCCATTCTTTTCACAATAACTATCGAATTCATCATAAGTGAATTCTCCTCCTCTGTTTTATTTTAGGCCCTTTATTTTTAAATCCATTTCATTTTGCACCTATGCTTTGAAGATTTTAAATTTTTCAAAAGCCTCAAAATTATTCTTCAAAAATCCAATCCAAGTCATTATGGTATAGTCATCAATTAACAAAATGAAATATCTTTCACCTCAAGTTGATTGTGCACTATTAGGGCCACAGAGATATGTATGAATCATCTCAAGAGGTTGAGTGGTGGAGTGTTATCTTGCCTTGAATCAAACTCTTGATTGTTTTCCAAACTGACATGACTTACAGATAGTATTCTTATGTTTGGAAATTTTGGCCATATCTCTCACAGCATATTTTCTTTCTAACTTAACAAGATGATTAAAGCTAAGATGGCCTAGTATTTTGTGCCAAAGTCAATTATCATCAGTTTTACCAATGCAACATGTTTATTTTCCTTCTTCTAGAACATACACATTCCCTAAAGTTCTGAATTTATTTACATCAGTCTTCCTTGTATTCGCATCCATTACTTTACAGCCTTTTGAATGAAAGAGAACATTGTGTCCTTGGTCAAACATTTGAACTGCACTCAACAAGTTATGTTTTAGACCATCTACATATAGCACATTTTGTTCTTTGGTATTTCTCTTCTTATCTTCATCTAGTACAACGGTTTCTTTTCCTCTAATTCTAGATGGAGCATTGTCCCAAAAGTAACATTACCACCTTTTTCTTCAGTTAGGAATTCAAACCTACTCTCATCTCGTGTCAGGTGCTTAGAGTATCCACTGTCAATATACCATTTATTTTCTTGATTTTTGGCATATAGAGCCAGTCCACAAGTTTCTTTGTTTTTGTTTTTCTCCCTCCAAACCTTGGTAAAATATTCTTGTATGATAGGAAACATCTTGCTTCTACATTCACTTTCCTTGTGTCCAAAATTATTGCATATTTGGCATTCGAGGTCATTTAGTAGAGGGGAGAAGGAATTTTGATACATAGCCATTCGAGGTTTATTGAATCTCATTCCTACATTTTTGTTATTTCTAAAAGTCCTACAACTCACAGCCTTATGTCCAAAGTTTCCACATGAGAAACAATATCCATAGAAAAAATTTGGATGCCTTGGAATGAAAAAATTACGTGTAGCAATCGTTCTTTGTCTGTCATCTTGATAAGATTCAGGTACATGTTGCTTCCTTCTTTCATATTTGTTTGCATAGTTGGGTTGATCCTGACTACTTATTCTTATCATCTTTTGATTTGTTAGGCTGACCCTTGAGAGAATTTTCATAACTTGTAGGTTTCTCACTAGTTGACATGTTGGTGCTTGAGTCACCTTTGAAAATTTTCATAATTTTCGTATATCCTAGCCCTGTCTTTTCATCTGGTGATCTATGGTTGCTAAGACTGTTATATAGAGTTTCCGATCCTTTTAAGAATTTTGTTTGAGTCTTGGATTTCTCTAGATCCTTTCTTAAGGAAACTATTTATGCTTCTAGTTTGTCACAGATGTTCTCTTTTTATTTTATTTGATTCATCAATATTTATTTCCTACTTTTGGCCTCTTCTAGCTAGATTTTTAAGATGATTATATCTTCACTGATCTCATTGTCTTTTTATTTATAAAATTGTAACTGTTCTTTTCTTATTCTATTATTTTTCTCGAGTCAAGAGATTTCCTCCAGAGCACTAATGAGTTCTCCTTCCATGTCTACTACAACTTCACATTCTTTTGTGTCTATTTTTTATTCATCATATTTGTGTTGCTCCAAAACCATGAGAAGTTTTTCACCTTGAATTATATCTGGCTCATATTATTATTCTTTAGTGTCTGAAAAGTTGTTGTTATCCTCTTTTGAATAAAAATTGTTCCTTTTAAAATACTTTTTCTTTTTAAACTCCCCAGGTTTATCTTTGCCTTTTATTTCTTTTTTGTTGGCGTTGTTTTCTTTGAAAGGACATTTAGATGCAAAATGACCAACTTTACCACAATGAAAGCATTTGAATGGTAACACACCTTTCTATTTTCTAGAGCCCCTCTTCATTTTCCTTATAAAGTTAGCTTGTTCTTCATCTGAGAAGTGTTCTGATGAATCATGATCTTGAGATGTTGAGGATTTGACTGATGCCTTGAATATTGCATCCTTTAGATATGGTTTTTCTTTCCTAGTCCTCATTTCATAAGTAGTTAGAATTCCATGTAGCATGTCCATAGTCAATTTATCTAGTTCATTTCTTCTATATCAGAAACCTTTGCATCAAGTCTTGAGGGAAGAGATATCAGTGCCTTCTCAACTACTATAGCTTCTTCAATCTTCTCACCTAGCCCTCTCATAGTGTTTACAGTCTCATCTACTCTGAGAAAAAACCTGCAATATTTCCATCTTCACTCATTCTTAGGATCTCAAATTGCATTCTATAAGCTTGAAGTTTGGCCAACTTTACTTTCTTGTCTCCTTCATAACTATTTACCAATTTGTCCCATATTACTTTGACAAATTATGTTTCTCCAAGTCCTCCTTGGATGGAATTCATAGCTCTTACATTATTGTAGTATTTTTTCTTACCAGCTTCATCAGTTGGAAGAGTAGTTGGGGTTTTATAACCATCTACTACAATCTTCCATACTTTCATACCAAGAGACATCAAGTAGGTCTTCATTATAATTTTCCAAAATGAAAAATTTGTTCCATTGAATAGAGGAGGTCTAGTTGAATAAGAAAAGAAATCTTGACTTGACATACCTTTTGTGTGAACTTCCTTCCAGTTGTTAGGTTGTTACTAAAGGTACATGTGCTATGATACCAATTGTTGAAACTCAAAGCAATACTAAGAGGGGGGGTGAACCAGTATTATATCAATTTTTACTAATTTATTTCCTTTCAATGATTAAAGTTATTTAGAAGTGCTAACTTAATCACCAATACATGCAGAAATTAAAACAACACAAAAAACATATTACACCAGGATTTTTACATGGAAATCCAATGTGGGAGAAAACCATAGAACATCTTTCTTTATGTTCTTCTGCAAGCACAAACTTACAATTTATAATTTTTCTACTTGACAGTCACCCACCCGTCATAGATATTGAGGACACCAACCTTTCATAGATAATGAATACACCAATCCTCTCAGGCACCAACCTGTCGCAGATAGTGAGGAAACCAATCCTCATTGAGCTTCAACTCACCCTATCACCACCCTGCCACCCTAAATTCAGTTAAAAAAATTCTTATGGAATTGGACTTTTTCAATACTTTTCTCTATAATTGAGAACAACTGATAAATCTCCAGTTCAGATATTTTGAATAGTTACAGGACCTTTTTCCCTCTCATTATCAATGCATCAATCAAATAGAGTGCATCCTTATTTATAAGTTTTTTCTTGAGTTCCCATTCCTGTATGTAGACGCATAACAGTTACATTGTGGACATATTTTGACCAAATCAAAGTCATGTCAGTTACACTTATGTCTAAATAAAGCATATAGATGCATGATAGCTACATTATGGACAAATCTTGACCAGATCAAAGTCCTTTCAGTTACACTTCTGTCTAAATAAAGTACGTGGATGCATGAAAATTATATTGTGGACAAATCTTGACCAGATCAAGATCCAGTTACATTTGGACATTCTTTGACTAAATAAAATAGGACAAATATTCCTACGAATGAGCTCCATCTCATCTCTAGCAAAAGAACTTAGTCTTATCATAGAATCTCCTCATAAATGATGCAACAATTCACATTATGGTCTATAGAGAACATATTGTGCAGATAGAATAAGAGCCTAAGGCTCAAGTCGCAAGTCTTCATCTTGTTGCACTTTCCCTCCAGTGCACTCACCCAGTCGCTTTGTTCATCCCATTGCATTCTACTCAGTCACTTGTCACACAGGCTTCGTTTCATCACACTCCACTACACCATTCACCACACTGGCTCAAGGCATCCTTCATGTTTTCTTCTACTCAATATTCCACACAATTCATCGAAGTCCATTCTGTCACACTAGTTTCGTCTTGGCACACTCCACTGCACCATCCATTGCACTAGTTCAAAGAACCCTACAAATTTTCTTATGTGCCATTGATTCTTTCATCCTTCAATCCTTCTATGCACTTTTATTTTCATCCTTTCATGGCTTACTTTGTTTGTGCACCACACTTTGTGCCATACTTTCTACGCTATAATTGACCATGTCCATGACCACTTTGAAATCAATAACAACATATGTGCAACACTTTGCAAACACCTTTCTTCTCTATCTTGAAGTCCAACAATCCTTGCACTGAGTTTTTAAAGATAATAAGCGCCCCATAATGAAAATGACCAATACATTTGTGTCAAAACTCACAAAAATTGGTACTACCATGAACCAAATCACCATGATTCATTGAATATAATTGCAACCTATAAAAACCTCCAACATGAACCCGTTTTTCCACAACCTAGGTTTATCTTCTAAAGATGACACCCTTAGCATCACACTTGGCCATACAATGAAGATATACCATACAAAACACTAAAAGAATATTCTTCTTCAAATTAGGAACAAACATACCATTAATCGACTCAAGAGAATCACATGTAGGTATCTAGAAATAAATAGAGCCAACTCCTCTCATAGAATGGTGAAATCACCAAGATCCATGCTCATGCCTCCCTCTTGCTCCTAAATTTTGCTAAATAAATACCTATCATATGTCATGTGTCTTGAAGCTCCACTATCCATATACCATCCAACAATAAATGTGGTTTTATAAACAATCAAGAGACCATATCCATATCCATCTTGGAAAACCTACAATATGAAGAAGAAAGGGCCATTCCAAGGGTCAAGGTGCTTCTCTCAAGTAACCTAGGATTTCACACCCAAAAACCTCATCATAGTCCAGTACCTTTCCCGTGTAATCTCTAGCTGAAATACAATATCCTTCTTACTCTGAGTTCCAACATGCAAGAATCACTCTAACAAGTCCTCCAAGAAAAGATGTCCTCTTCTCTTCTTATTCTCCACTAAATACACATAGTGTTTTATCACGAAATCCTAATATCATACCTCCAAGGTATAAACCCTAACCCTAGACTTCAAGATGCTCCAAGATGACCATGAAACCCTAACAACTCCAAGAGAGACAGAGAGAGCGAGAGAGAGAGAGACCAAGTACAAATGACGATATAAGAATGATAAATCATCATCAATGTCTTATTCACATGATTAACCCTAGTATCTCATAAGAATCAAGCTCCAAACCAAGACATCCTTTCTAGACTTCATAAATCCTCCTACACTTTCCTCATGAACCCAAGCAACTTCCTCCAAGAAGCTAAGTACAAATAAAAGAGTGTGATAATGATGATGGAATGAAATGACTCTCTCCATCCTATTAGGACATATTTTTATCATCTCCTAAGCATTTTCTCTCTACTATATCGCACTAGATCTCATCTTCTTGATTTTAGGGGTCCTATTTAGGGATAATCAGGCTTTATGAGGTATGAGAGTGCTTTATTCCTAAAATTTAAGGATAATTACCTATTTTATGGAGTAGGAGCGCACTTCCTACCTTATCCCTCAATTTTAGGAGCCTGCATCCTATTTTTTAGGACTTTGTCTTATTTGTGGAACCCTACTCCTAGTTTCTTTGGAAAAGTGTGCTCCTCCTTCCTTCTTTTAGGTAGATATCCTATTTTTATGGGTTAGATCCTAATTTATATGGAATATAGTGCTCTAGTGGTTATTATGGGTATTTAATCAATTATTTAACTCCCTCATGAGTTTCTACTTGGCTATTAAGGGTAAATGAGCTCTAAGTTAATCCTCACTTGGACCGCATGAAGCCTTTGTGCTTTTGTGCTATTATGTATTCATACTTTGTGATCAATAAAAATTTGATTTCTCTATTATTCTCTTCTCTTTTCTTCTTCTCAATTTCTATTATATAACTTTTCAATTAGATTATAGATATTGCATGTGTGCAACAATTTCTACATGGTATGAGAGCTATCTTGAATCTAAAGAGGAGTATGTGGTTTTTTACAAGTAGAATACATATCAAGGAGCATTAGAAGATCAAATGGATCAGCCCCAGCAAACAATCCTCACTCCATTCAACTACTATGAGTGGAAGACACATTAGTCATTCTCTTGTGGAGTAAAGGCTTCTATAGGATTACAATGGGAACAAATACTGAACCCAATTCTGCAGTGGAGAAAGAAAAATGTTTTAACAAGATGGATTAAGCCTTTGGGTTTTTGTGCCTCTCGATTTTTCCTGACCTTCTATTCCACATTGAATATAGTACTACTATGAAATAATTTTGGACCATGTTGGAAGGAATTTTCAGGAATCAAGATGTACTTCAAAGTCATCAATTGGAGAATGATCTCATTGCTTTGAGCCTAAGTAACTTCGACACTATTCAATACTTCTTCACAAATTTAAAATCATTATTGATGCATCTCAAGATATGTGGTATATAAAATAAAGAAGAGAATCTCATACTTTCCATTCTATCAAAATTGGGTCTTGAATACTTAGTGTTTGTCTCTACTTTTCATGCTACAAAACTAGCAATG
>ML803043.1:94524-128904 GCA_009831015.1 Picea engelmannii
TGTGAATATCTTGTGGAGTATTGATGGAGAGTTTCTTGTGAGAGAATATTATTGGTGTGGATCTCTTGAGCATGATTGAAGATCTATTCTAAGGAAGAGAGCGAGAGGAGGATCTCATGGATGCATCAAAGTTTTGGCAATGTCGAAGATCTTGATGTCAAAAGTCTCGAAGTTACAGAAAACCCTATTTTCTAATGCCCACGTAGGTTGTCTGTGTATAGGGTGTGTGTACACACGGGCTGGTTGTCTATAGGGTGAGTGTACGTGCGGGCTGACTGTGTATAGGGAGCGTGGACTAAATAGCCTCATGGAGATTTGTGTTTGATCTGGTGCCAAGCTCTTAGATGATGAGGCAAGTTCCAGATCTACATTCTATGGCATTAGATCTATCACTAAGACACTAGTATGGTTACATTATTGTCTTGATAGATGCCATTATTTGATATGTTGTGAATGCTTAGGGAATTCTTGGTATGGCTTCTATGATGTGGCTCAATTTGGTTGATTTGATGGATGGAGTGAGAAGCACTCTTGTGATTCTGTAGTGACATGATTGCTATGGTACACTAGTTGTTTATACATGATTGAGATAGCCTTCATATTGATTTGTTGTGGAGCATGAGCAAGCTATTGGAGAGCTTGGATGTATTGTGACTGGCTGTGGGTTAGTTTGGACAGTGGAAGACAGAAGAGAAAGCGATTGCAGGTTGCAGAGGATCTGAGCATGTGAAGAAAAGAAAAACCCTAAGTGCTCAAGAGCATACACTTGTTACAGTATACACTAGCCGCATTCACACGTGGGCTGTAGTGAGCCAGGGAGCGTACACACACGTGTTGCACTACTGACAGGTCGCGTACCTATTGACAGATTGATATTTGTTGAGGATTTTTGCCTCATTTCAGTTAGTTCTGAGAATGTAAGATGAGTCTTTCATATAGAGCTAGTGCTCTTGTAGAGTTGTACTCTATTCAGTTGTTGTTGATAAACCCAAGAATTATAGTTCGTAATAAAAAGAAAATTGTACATACATATTGTGTTCTGTGTGTCCATTATGATGATTACTTGTTGATGATATATTGCTGATATATGTTGCTGATATGTACCTACATCTAACTAGTTATAAATGACAGCAATGGGTAATGAATAAATGTTGAATGTTAATTAATGAGTTTTTGTGCAAGAGGGAAGTTTTGAGAAAAAGAGCCCCACACTCATTCACCCCCCCTCTAAGTGTGGTAGGTGAGTCCAACAATGTTTGTGTTGCAATATGTGGAATATCAGCTTACAACGGATGAGCTATTGTTTTATAAAAATAGGTTGTATGTTCCTGACTCAGTAGAGATGAAACACCTCATTATGGACAAGTTTCATAAGAGACCTTATGAGTGTCAACTCTTGGTTATTAAAAAATGATAACGGCAGTAAAACATATGTATTATTACTAGCCAGGAATGAAGAAGGACATCACATAGTATATTGCAAAGTATATGGAGTGTCAGTTGTTCAAAGTTGAACATAATCACCCTATCAGACTATTACAACCATTACAAATTCCACAATGGAAGTGGGAAACTATTTATATGGGTTTCATCGCAGGTTTTCCAAGAATAGTTAAGAAACATCATGCCATCATCGTAGTGGTCGATACGTTGATCAAAGCAGCTCGTTTTATTCCAATTAAATAAAATTTCAAAGATATATATTTTGTTGAATTTTTCATGAAATAGATGTTCAGGTTGCATGGTATGCCTAAGACTATTATTTCAGATAGGAATGTGAAATTCACATCGAATTTTTGGAAAGGATTGTTTGAGGGCTTAGGAACACAACTGGAATTCAACACAACCTACCATCCTCAAACAGATGGACAAAATGAAAGGGTAAATAGAGTGTCGGAATATATGTTAAGAATGCACGTCATGCATCAGCCCGAATAGTGGGAAGAATATCTACCATTGGTATATTTTACCTACAACAATGGTTATCAGGAATCGTTGAAGATGAGACCATTCAAGGCTCTTTATGGTAGAAAATTCAAAGTTCGAATTAGTTGGGACAATCCACTAGATAGGATCACACTTGGACCAGACTTGTTAAGGGAGATGGAACAAGAAGTTACTAGAACAAGGTCAAATTTAAAAGAAACCTGGGATAAATAGAAAAGCTTTAAAGATAACAAAAGAACCCATAAATAATTTAAGGTGGGAAATCATGTATATATCAGGGTGAAACCCAAAAGGACCTCCCTAATAATGGGAAATTGTTCCAATTTATAACCCCACTATTGTGGACCGCTTGAAGTCCTGGAAAGAGTGGGACCGGTGGCATATAGACTTGGCCCTACCACCTACTATTAGAGCTCACAATGTGTTCCATGTATCCTAATTAAAGAAGTATATTCAATATTATAATCATGTTATTGATTGTACTGTGATATAGGTGGAACTAGAGGGAGAATTCCAACCCAAGCCTAAATGCATCCTAAACAGGAAATAGACATTGCTATGAAACCCAGTTGTTGTGCAGGTCAAAGTGCAATGCAAACACTTTGAAGCAAATGAGGCCACATGGGAACTGAAATATGCCATGAGGGTGGCGTACCATTTTTCATTTTTTGTATAAATTTGTATGTATATGGTGTTAAAAAAACTAAGGACGGTGTTTCCTTAAGGGGGAGAGGAATGTATCACCTCATTTTCCCCCAAGTCTGTAATTATTTTTAAGACTTCATGCATTGTAATTGATGAAGATTGTAATTGTGTTTATGTTAATAAAAAACACCAATCAATTGATTGAGAGGGAAGTATTGCAGTACTGGCCATAATACCACAAGTGGGAGCTGGTGAGGAGGGGACAATTGGGAAGTTTTAATAAATAAAATAGGAATCCTTCCCAGAAACGCAACTCACATCTTCAGAATCATAAATGAATAGTGTTGGTACCCTATTTTTCCAGTTAAAAAGCCTCTAAACTTATGATCTTTTTGCCTTTATACCTCTATTTTTGGAACATTCTCCATCCATCCTAGCCTAATAAATACATCCCAAGGCATATTTAGGTAAATTCTTATTTTATTTTTAATTATTAAAAATAAGCATGTTAAAATAGTTAAATTCCATATTTTATCAATAATTACAAGAACAATTTAGTTCTTGTAATTCATCATTCATCGAGATAGTTGCAGGTCGATTTGGAGGAAATGATCACATTGAATGTGATCCTTATCTTCATACCATGTTTCTTTTCCTCTTGGATACTAGAAAATTGACCCAAAAACCCTCATTCAACGCCTTGGTCAACTCAAGTATCTACAGGAAAATATCTAACAGCAAGAACATGAAATGATCTCTAGGCATGATTTTTGAAGTGAAGAGACTGACTCTAGATATTTCAAGACATGGTTTTTGTGCAGGATAAGCCCAATTAGGCGACCCATGGGAATATTTTCCATAGAATGCATTATTTGGGAGATATGGCCATTTTTTTAAAGATGAAATGCCCATATTTTTATTTGCAACTGTTTTCTCCAATGTCCTAGTCAATTGGATGCCAAATGGAGCGATTTAGCACATTTAGCATATGATGAGTTGTATAATTACTCCGTGAGAGTATTCCTAGGCTCATTTGTTACATTTCCTTTTGTATAAATAAGCTAAAACTGAAGCTTTGAAGGGATTCAAATTGCATAACTTCTAAACTCAATTTGTAAATAATCTTATGCATAATAGAAAGGAATTGGTTTTTTTCAACTACATTTCCTATTCTTCATGTGCATGAACTAGGCATGGAAGGGCCCCTTGCTTTGGTCCATGTCAATGTTGTATATTTTTGTGCATAGGCTTTGATTTATGCATCTTCTTCCTTTGGTAACTTGTTTTACTCTTTTGTTTATATTACAACACTCTAATATCTAGAGTTAATATTCAAATTTTACTTTAATTTCCACTTGCAATTTATAGCTAATTTAAATTTTAGATAATTGATTTATCCTTCTTCCAGTCTATAACCTTCATAAATTCAAACAAAGTATTTTTGCAAAGAGCCAAAAACCATTGTGGCAATTTCACTTTGCAACATGTTTTACTACCAGTGGAACTATGATCAACTTAGATTGAAGAAGTTAAATTTTATTTTGAACTCCTTGCATTTGAATGAGAGATAGACCTCCTTACAATCTACAATTTTAACAAGTCAACAGAGTATTGTTGCAAAGAGACAACAACCATTGTGGCAATTTTCACTTTGCAACTTGAATTTCTACCAAATGACGTTTTGATATTTAAATATTGAAAGTGTTATATTTTAATCTATAGTCTTTTCATTCTGCATGTGTGTTAAAACATTCTTTCCAACCTTTAAACTTTGGTAGTTGATGAAGTATTGTTACAAGAAGCTTCTCTTGAAAAGGCAATTTCACTTTGTAACATGTTTTTCTACCAGTGGAATTGTTACAAACTAAGGTTGAAGGAATTAGATCTTGTTCAAGTTTTGTAAATCAAGTAAAAATTCACTTTCTAGATTTCATTAAGTAGTTGATGATTATTTTCAAGTTTGGATTTCTTTCTTAAAGTATTGTAGAACTAATTTTGAAGCTAGTTCTCTCACATACAATGATTTTTCCTCGCAAGTTTACCAACCCTCGATTGACATGATAAGTGTCCCATTTATGCAAATAAATTAGGATGGAATTTATTTGGGGAGGCACTAAAGGAATTGGTTTTGAAATCATTTAGTTTTCATTAAAAAATATAAAAAGGATTTTTGTTTGTTCACGCATTTAAGAATAGGAGTGAAGAAGGTAAGAACCTGTGTAACCACTTTAGTGAGTCTTCATGAGACCTCATCATGTTGGACCAGTGTGTGTCCTTTATGTAAGTGTGTTTTTCATGGAAAATCTAACTTGTGTGAAAAGACAACTTGGTGACAATAGGGCCTCAATAGCATGAGGAATTCAAGTACATGATTGTATTTTAGATTGATTAAGTTCACTCTAAGTGGTGTGCTTTTATTTTGGTTGATTTAATTTATTTTCATTATCTTTAAAATTGTTGTAAGAACCCCTCCTTAAGTACGCATCCATGTGTAGGAAAAGTATTGACAACCAACAAGAAGAATGCAAGACTATTCAAGAATCTGTTGAGTAAAGGAGAATGTTACTCCAAGAAACCTCTCAAATCCTAGCAGCAACCAGAAACATCTTTGAATCTAAGGAGGAGAAAATCTTAACATCCATTGGGAACATATCTACTTTCTGGGAAGTGATAGAAGAGAAAACATTCCATGAGAAACATCAAGAAGACCTAGAAGAGACCAAAAAGCCATGGAAATAATTTGATGAAGAGAAGACAGAAGAACCTGAGAATGGGGAATTTCTATCATGCCTATCATCATATTCTTTATGCATTCAAAATAACAATCCTCAAATCTTGGAATATTTGCATGGCATGACAAAGGAGAACATACAAACTAGTGCTAATGAAAAATTAAACCAAAGGCATCATGACTACAATGAACTTTGGTTCCATGCAATCAAGTGTTTGAAGCACCACTTAATTCTTCAACAATTATTGGCACCAAGTCAATAAAAGAAATTGGTTCTTCAAATTCTGGTATCCCTCAAAGCATATGTTTCAAACTTAAATATGAGCATATTTGTAATCATGTTACACACATGGCTCTATTGGAAGTATTCCTACACTTGAAAGAGGTTTTTATTCTTTCAGTAGGGTAGGATATCATAGAAAAATAAAATGAATAAAATAGTTAAGATTAAAATAAGTCTAGTTGTGAAAACCAAGTTACCGATGCAACTGGACAAGAGTTTTTCTTGAAAATCAAGCAACTGGCGGGAAAAATTCTCAATAAATTTCTCCATGTTGGTTAAATCTTGTATTATGGTTCTTCAAAATCATTTGTGTTTTTATCATGATAGATGATGTGGGATTCCTTAAGTCCCACCTTCTGATAGATCTCATCCCATCGACTCCAACACATCATATGGGATTGATATTAAAGATATGAATAAGTATCGTGGGACTTCCATACATAAATGGAAAGCCTCCTCGTTGTCAACAATGTTAATTCATCAAGGTCTCTTGATTGGCAGATCTTTCAAGTAACTCGACTCCAACACATCCATTTCTACCTGTCAGGATTTACTTAGGTACCTTAACACACATTTTCAACTCTAGTGAGTTGTCTCTCTTTGGTTAATGATTTACGTTACTGGTCGATAATTCAATGAATTATTTACATGTTCAATTTCAATTAAATCCATTCACACAGATTGAATTGTACCAATAGGGATTATATGTGAATACTATATGGTTTATGGTATCAACAACATCTTGCAATAGTCATTTTCGTGTTCTAAAGTTTCTTGTAATAGCAGTTTAGTGGTATATCTATATATTGTTCCAATAAAATATTGGCATCAATCTTAAACAACAACATGGCTTATGTAGTATAGTTTATTTTAAGTGGTAGCCACCAAAGTTCCTTTCCATTCTATTTCCTTTTCCAATCAACAATAGATTTAGATCAACACTCACATTCAACATCAGGCTTACTTATTTTCATAATTTAAAAGTGTTATCTTGGTTCCAGTGCCCATCAGTTTTAGATTATATTCTTTCTTCATGGTTCCTACAAATTTAGCATACAGTACCAATCTAAGCTCCATATGAAGGAATGAATAAGTTTATTACTGGATAAGAGCTTGAATGAAGACTACATCAAATAAATATCACATCAAGTCCTTATGAAGACATTCAAGCAATAAGACTAGACTAGCTCAAAGACTACACCATCTTTAAACATTCAAAATTCATGGAATGGTATAATCTAGGTTTGTTTTAATTTGTTGATTTGAAATTAGAAATGAAATAAAATTTACATATGCCTTCCATATCCTATCATTCTTATTTTACAATACTATTATATCATCCTTATCCTACCATACAATTATATATCATTTATATCCTATCTCACTTATTTATCCATACCATTATCTCTAAATACCATTTCTACCACATTTTAATTCTACCATCATTCCCTTACCATACTTCATTTCCCATACTTCATTCACTATTTAAATACCACCCCAATATACCAATTACTTATTTCTTTCAACCTTTTCTTATCCACTCACCATTTAGCACTCCATAAGTTACCACTATATAATCCAAAAACCTGCCATATGTTTCCAACCTGATTATACAAAATTGAGACGCTTCTTGTGAAACTGACCAACTCTCTTCCTCTACTAATTGGTAAAATCAAAATTTGGGGCATGAATAGCAGCTATCTCTTCAACATAATCAGAATTGAGCAAGCACCAAGTGGTAAGGCTTTGAATTGCTAAATGCAAGAGCACTAGGGTTTTCGTTGTTAGAAGAAATTTCAAAAATATTCCTCTGCTAATATGTAAAACAAACTATAGAAAATGATATCAGATATTTCTCCAACAAATACAGAATCGAACAAGCACATGTGTTAGCATTTCAATTTCCAAATGTAATAGCTCTAGGATTTGGATGTCACAAAGAAATTGAAAGAACATTCTTCCTATGTTTTCATATAATTTTAATTGTGAAAAAGGATATCATTCATCCTTATAGCATATTAGTAAGCATGATTTCAACTGATGAAGGTGGCATTGAGGGTTTTGTTAACAATAGATTTGAAGCCAAATTCATTTTGGAGAAAAAATCCCAAATTATAAATAGAATTGTGAGGAGTTGAAATGAAGAACAAAGTTTAAAAGGAGAGAATAAAGAGAGGAGGGTTTTCAAAGAAAAGGGAAATAAGGTTTGAACCAGCAGAGGATGAGCTTGAAGGAATTCATACATAGAGTTGTTTGATTCTTAAGAGAGCAAACTAGATGGAATTTTTCAAAAATTTTGATGGACATAATGGATAAGTCATGAGATCATTTCCACAGTTATTCGATGGTGAACAAACTCAAGTAGGAAACTTGAATTTGTGTATTTTTGAACATTTATTATCATATGTTATAGGGCTTCCTCAATCTAGTGAAAAGTGATTCAAAAAAAAAACCAATGGAAATGAGGGCTTGGACACCATTTTTGTTGAGAAATAAGCAAAACAATCTAAATTGGGCAGAGAGGATCTCAAGACTATGGCTCAAAGATCCATGTAAAGACATTGCCTACGTAATTCAAAAATATATCACTTCTGAAGGCAGATTCAGTTTTATTTTTCTATATCACATAAGACTATTGTTACATTTAAGTGATGAAAAGTTATTAAATATGCCCTACTACATGTTACATAGTCTAACAAAGATGTCTAGAGCTATACAAAATCAAACCAAAAACTTGGATAGATATTTATATCATCATGGATTGATAAAGATGGTAATTAAACATGATTCAATGAAACAGAGAATGGTATGGTCTGAATTTCTGGTTACAAATGGGTTTGAAATCATGGAAGATATTCCAAGGAATATTGTAGAAAATATATCAGATGATGTAATTGAAGAGGTTCATGAAATTACAAGGAAGATAATGGATAAAAATACATGAAGAAAGGGAAAAGTAAAGAGAAATGGAGTTGTATAATCTTCATTTCATGCAAATATGACAAGAGCAATGACCAGACATCTTGAAAAGAGCAAGCAACAAGATAAAGTGTTTGTGAATTTGCTAAAAGACATAGGACAGGGTATTGTAGAACAAAGTCAATATCAACCCCTCAGATTGATTGTAGTCAATAGGAATTGTATTTATTTAGAGAGTAAAGAGAAGGAAGATAGAGAAATGTCCTCATAGTAAAATTACCTTTGATAGTTATTGGCATGGACTTGGGAGAACCTTCTTCAGCAAGAAAACTTCAACCAACAGCTATAGACAGGGAAGTTTCACCAAATTTGGATGAAATGGAAGAGAACATGCCCACTAATACTTCTTTCACAAAGGGGGAATATTTAGGACTAGGATAGGATCAGGTACCACTCTCCATTTTGATTGCAATATCAAAATTAAAGAAAAAGAGACAAGTCAAAGAACTAAAAAGTGAAATCAAAGAAATGTTGGTTTTAGAAAGGAACATAAAAGATCAAAATGAAATCTTAAAGGAGAAAAGTACTAAGATGAGGAATGAAAATGAGAAATTAAAAGAGGAATTGAAAATTCTAAAGGAATCAAATGAAGAATCCATTCAGGAGCAGCCTTGAGCAACGGGACATCTTGGCAAGATGTATAAACTCAGGAAATATGTGAAACCTCAAACAAAGAAAGAAGAGGTAAAAGTTGCAACTAGAATACAAAAGAAAGTTAGTAAGACTTCCACATCCAATGTGGATGTTTTACTCAGAGAAGTTGGAAGAGGAGCACGAAAATTTGTGAATATTTTTTATTTGCATTAGGTCATGCAAAAGATTGAGTCTGGGGGAGATGCCAGTACCATGTGTTTCCAGTTAAAAAGCCTTTAAACCTATAATTTGTTTTCCTTTATACCTCTCTTTTTGGAACGTTCTCCATCCATCCCAGCCTAATAAAGACATCCCAAAGCATAATTAGGTAAATTGTTATTTTATTTTTAATTATTAAAAATCAACATGTTAAAATAGTTAAATTTTAGATTTTATCAGTAGTTACAGGAAAAATTCAGTTCTTGCAATTCCTCATTCATCGAGATAGTTGGTCAAGATAGAATAATTGGGCATGTGGAATGTGATCCTTGTCTTCAATCCACAGTGTGTGTCCTCCTAGATGCAAGAAAATTGACCCAAAAACCTGCAATCAACGCCTTGGTCAACTCAAGTATCAACATAAAAGTATCTAGCAACAAGAAAAAGAAATGATATTTAGGCGCAATTTTTGAAGTGATGAGACCGAATATGGATATTTAGAGAAATACATTCGTGTAGGATGAGTCTTACTAGGTGACATGCAAGCATATTTTCCATAGAATGCATGATTTGGGAGATATGGTTGTTTTTCTAAAGATGAAATGCCCATATTTTATGTTGTAGATGTTTTCTCCAGCATCCTAGTCAATTGGATGCCAAATGCAGCAATTCAACACATTTAGGATCTGATCAGTTGCATTATTACTCCATGAGAGTATTCCTAGTCTCAGTTGTTACATTTCCTTTTGTATAAATAAGCTAAATTGCAGAACTTATGAAGTCAGTTTGTAAATAATCTTATGTGTAATTGAAAGGATTTGGTTTTCTTCAACTAAATTTCTTATTCTTCATGTGCATGAGCCAGGCTTGTAGGGGGGGCTTGCTTTGGTCCATGTCATCATTGTACATTTTGCGCATAGGCTTTGATTTTTGCATCTTCTTCCTTTGATAACTTGTTTTACTCTTTTGTTTATATAACACCATTCTAATTTCTAGACTTAATATTCATATTTTACTTTAGTTTCCATTTGAAATTTATAGTTGATTGAAATGTTAGATAATTGATTTAGCCTTCTTCTGATCTATAACCTCCATAAATTCAAACATAGTATTGTTTCAAAGATCCAAAAACCATTGTGTCAATTTCACTTTACAGGTTGTTTTACTACTAGTGGGACTATGATCAACTTAGATTGAAGAAGTTAAATTTTATCACGAACTCCTTGCATTTGAATGAGTGATAGAACTCATTACAATCTACAATATTCATGAGTCAACAAAGTACCGTTGCAAAGAGCCAACAACCATTGTGGAAATTTTCACTTTGCAACCTAAATTTCTACCAGTGAGGTTGTGATATATAAAGATTGCAAGTGTTAGATTATAATCTATAGTTTTTTTCATTCTGCGTGTGTTAAAACATTATTTCCAACCTTTAAACTTCACTAGTTGACAAAATATTGTTACAAGAGCCTTCCCTTGAAGAGGCAATTTCACTTTGTAACCAATTTTTCTACCAGTGGAACTGGATGACAAACTAAGGTTGAAGGAATTAGATATTGTTCAAGTTTTGTAGATCAAGTAAGATTGTGCTTTCTATATTTCATTAAGTAGTTGATGATTATTTTCAATTTTTTACTTCTTTCTTAAAGGATTGTAGAACGAATTTTGAAGCTAGTTCCCTCACATACAATGATTGTGCCTCATAAGTTTACCAACCCTTGGTTGACATGATAAGTGCCCCATTTATGCAAATAAATTAGGATGACACATGGCCTATCCAAAGTACCATGTTCACCCTGACCACAAGAAACACATTAATGGCATTCAAAATGGGTAGTTGGAGCAGTTATCATTTTCTTAAAAATTATACTCGAAGAAGTGATGGGTCATCTACAGTTTTCAACCATAAGCACCCAGAATTTTCCTTTCAATTCGGGAGCTTGACCCCTGAGAGTTTTCTTCCAAAATAAGTGAGTGGGGATCCTGAGGAACTAGGATAATATTCCAATGGAGGAAATCGAATGAGGAAGAGGGCGCGGACACAAGGAAGACAAAAAAACGTAGAGGGAGATGGAGAACATACACACCCCAGAGATGAATAGTCAAACACACGAACATATGGTAAGGAGAATTAGCAAACTAAGCTCATGCACACAAACCTGACCAACAAAGAAAAATTGGGAAGTTTTCATGAGGAAAATATGAAGCTTTCCCAAGACATGAATGGTCACCCTAGAACAGAGAATACCCATATCTATATTGGATCCTAGAGGACCACGGGTTGATGTCTACTGGAAAGAAATTGAAATTGGCAAGGGGAAATCACCAAGGGACTATGTAGCATAGAATGGATTCCCTTTTGGAGAGGAAATCCAGCTAGGAAGGTCCCTAGTAAGATCGTGGAGTTCCTAATCTCAATGGGAAGAGGGAAACTTCCATTGTTTCCAGTAGAGTGAAGGAGAGTAACCTTCATGATCCATTTCTTGACCTGTTATCCAACTTATGAGAGTCCCCTATTGGTATCATGGCCTAGCACTAGGGTGGCTTGTTGTAGAAAGGAAAAAGTGTAGCATAACATATGGTTGTGTGGAAAGGAATTCACCCTGAGTTAGTTGGTTGGTTGAAAATATCACTGAACAGATAAGTGTTTTCTTTATATGTCTATTGGATGTTTATCAGTAGGTGTAAACTGCATTCTTTTCTTAATAATAGTTTGAATATGATGAATGAATGTTAAATCTGATTTGAAATGGATTAATGTAATCTCTTCTTAAGTGTTTAATGAATTAACTATGATAATTGTGTATGTAAGGTCAGTGAAGGCCAATAAACCTGTGTTTTCCCTAGTTTTGAAATAGAAAGTTTGCAGGATATAAAACCTTCATTTGGGGGTTCTTGACAGAAGTATTTCATGTGTGTAGGAAGTGGGTTGAAACCCTAAGGAAGAAGAGTCAAAACTCTTCTAGGAAGGCACCAAGGAAGACCGTGGACCCAGTAGGTATATAAGTAATCGTTAATCCCAAATGAAATCTTTGATTAAACCTACAGAAAATGTTAGTCATTGATTTGGTGAGAAGAGTCAATCTCGACCATTTTTTGGAGACCCGAAATTTGGAGGAAGCCTATTAGAAGGTGGAGCCTTCTATAGAAATCAGAATATGGGACCATAATAAACTCTTGATGGGAAAAAAAATTATTTGATGAGAGTCGTCAATCTATCAGAAGGATAGGTCGATAAGATCTAGACTCTAGATCTATCAAGCGCTAAGCGGACAAGCCTATCGGAAAGGCGGAGCTTGGGAAATTTCATAGAAGGGAGCAGACAAAGGTTCCCATGATAAAAACCCGATGTTGAAAGCCCGACAATGGTAAGAGTCTTAGATAAATCAGTGTTGAATTCGATGGAATATGAGCCATTGGATCTTGTAATGATCCATCCTAAAGAAAGAATCATGTCAAAGAGGTAGCATTGATTAAACATTGAGCAAATGTGAAACCTGACAGAACATTGATCATTAGATGTGAGGGTCCAATGATCATCAAATACATTAGAGGATTTCTCATCTGGGAAGTTGCGTGATCGCATAGAGTGAGTGTTTCCTAATAGAATAGGCCCGAGTGGGTGATAACCGTTGATCTACGAGTGAGGAAACCCGATAAGATCACATTCGTAGAATTCTTCGTAGACGCAACTGGCCAAGTGTTTGGTGGGGAACATGCAATGCATTAGCCATTGTGTGGTTTTAAGGTGCCAAGTGAATCAAGACTGCTAATTTTCCCATATCGACGGCCATAGAATCTATTGGAAGCAAGGCTATCAGGAAAGTTCAATTGACAACTGAATTGTAGGTTGTATAAAATGTTTTCCTGATGGGAAAAGAACCTAACTCACCGTTGACCGTTGACTTGACCGAGTCAAGTGAGTCAGAGCCATTTGATTGGGGAGGTTTATTTCCTTGTTTATGTAGTTTCATTCCACCAGAGGATTATTGAGAGAGAGAGGGTGAAGATTCTGAGGACTTGTCACTGCCACATCACACACACACATAGCTCTTCATGATGGTGCAAATGACGAAGACAAATTCCACATGTGTGGCATGCAGGATGGAGGTCGAATAGGGGGTGTAAACCCAAGACAAAAATCTTAGTGAAAAGAGAATTTTTTTACGTCCCACCAGCCTAAGAAGGTTTTTTGGGGTTTGGGTGTGTTACAGAATGGTATCAGAATGGTGTTCAAACTCTAGGCTTGAATGGGTCACCAAGGTTGAATGAATGTTTAAGAAAACTTTACATGATGAAAGTATATGTTCTATTTTTGAATAATTTAATAACTCTAATGAGTGTTAGCAACAGTTTTGAATAGGAATGGAAACAGGAATCGAATCCTAGTTTTGGATTGTCAAAGTCGATTGATGTTTCACAAAGTCAATAGTTTTATACAAATAATTTTGATGTGTAATTGCTAAAAGTGTTTCGTTGTTTCAGAATGTGGGACATACTAAAAATGAAACAGAAGTGAATGGTGTAGCATAGTATGGAGGAAACCTCACATTTCTGAGATAAAGAATCTTATGGAAAGAGGGCCATAGAAACCCCACCAAATTTGATAGCCATAGTAAGGAGTCTGAAAGAAGATAACGAAAGAATCATGAGAGCTCAGGCTAAGCAGGAAAAGTTAAATGCATTATAACTGCAAAGTCTATCTGAGATTCAAAATCATTTTCAACGAGGTACATTCATTAGTAATGCAGGACTATAATAGTCGGAGAAATTCCAGATCCTATCAGATGTCTGGAAGCATGGACCAGCTCATAGTAATGTGAGAAGGATTTATTTCAAGAAAATGCATCGAGATGCTAAGAGAATAAAATCTAGTGGAGATACTTCCACAAAGTCATCTAGTGGAAATACCACCATAGAGGGACTATCCAGTAATGACATTAGGTCAAGTATTCTCAAGAAGAAGAAGAAGAAGAGGAATTCACATAGTTCTTTGACATAATAGTTCAAGAAGCAAAGACACCTACCTTCAATGGAGAAATCAATAAAGAATAAGAGGTTGAGGCTTGGCTGTTGGGACTAAGGAAGTACTTCCGAGTACATAACTACTTGGAAAATACAAAGGAAAAGATAGCCATTTTCAATTTGAATGGAGGAGCTTCGATATGGTGGGAGGACCTAAAGAAAGTTAAAGGATTGAAAGAAAGAAAGATGACCTGGAAGAAGTTCAAGAAATATTTAGAAGGAATATTTATCATAGAAGTATTATGATGGTAAGATTAAGGAGTTCCATGAACACAAGTTGGTGCAACTTACCATAGATGCTTATTCCAAGAGTTTCTTAGAGTTGTTGAGGTATGTCCCTTACCTCAAGGATGATAAAGCAAGGATACATCACTTCCTTAATGGATTACCACAGTTCTATCAGGATATGATTGTGTTTGATGAGCCTAATACTTTGGAAGACAATATTAGGAAGGCCAAGTGTTTTTATGATCAATACAAGCATAAGAAAGAGCCTCTTAAATATTGAAAGAGAAAGGGAAATTCAAGATTTCAGAGGAAGGGATTTAAATCGTCCCAATATAAGAATCCAAAGAGAGGTGCTCAATTCGATCATCTGAGCAGAAGTATGCACCAGCAGAACTTTCCATCTCCGAGTGGGAATAAGTCGACATAGCAGGTGTTAGGGTCCTAACCCACACATAGGTAGAACAATATATTCGGATGTAATAAAGGTCAATATTAATAAGGCCTTGCAATAAAATAGAATAAGTCAAATGTAAGAAGACCTAATAGAAGCTTTCTCTTCTAGAAGGATCTTCCTCTAGACGCTTCTTTTGATAGACATATTTAGTATAAATAGGAGTCGAGGGTATGAGAACCCTAGCTTGGAGATTATTATAATAGATCTTTGCTCAATTGGAGGTTTCCCCCTCGAAGAGGCCCATGAACATTGCTTTCAGAATCAAAGTGTTATTTCAGTTGTTATTCTTATATCATTTCAGTATTATTGTGGTGATTGTTCTGGTTATATTACTGTTATTCTACCATTTCTAGCATTTTATTTATGTTCTACATACTTTTTATATCTGGGATATTACAAGTGGTATCAGACCACTTTCCTTGGCAGAAATTGTGGGTAAATTTTTTTTCAGGGTAGAGACATATTCCGATGTCTTTAAGCGACAAAGATCTGTCATTACGTGCATAAACCTGTGGTTGATGGATTCATACATGCAGGAAATACAAGTGGTTCTTAAGCGCACATCTGTTGGCCACCCTTGTAATCCCTGTTGGTAACCCTTCGAGTGGTAGTGCATCAGACAGCACCTGTGTACAGATCGGCCTAGATTTTCTGAAAACCTCTGTAGATAAATCGATTGGTCGCCTGACTACTATAGTGCCACTGAGAACAAAACTCGTGAAGATATTCTCTAGTACCTGGGTAGTCGGGTAGTACAGCTAAGGGTATAGTCTATCCTCCTTAGTTAGTGCCCTAAGATATTGGGCCAAGTACTATTGTTGGACCCCACACGTATATCAAAGAGATATAGCATAGGTAAAACCCTTGTCTGTAGAACCCTTGAATACCTAACCCTTGGGGACAGTAACATAAACAAATCAAAACAGACAAGATCTATTGTCGCGCAACTGTGTTCGGGTTTCCAAGTAACTACACATTTCTTCCTGGTTAAGAATTTGGGCATTTCATCACTGCAGTATTCTTCAGTCTGGAAAAAATTTCACCATTATTTGAGACCTATTCCATTGGATTCATCTCTTCTCCCTTATCACATTCATACATATCATTTTTCAGCAAAATTTTTGACCCCACCCACCCCTTTTCGGTTCCCTCGTCCTCATGGCCCATACCCGTAGCCAAGACTTGGAATCTCGCTTCAATACCTTGCAATATAGTCTCATCAATACCCAAAAAGAAGTGAAACAACTCGGTGCCAATGTTGTCGCCATCAATACAACCATGCAGTCCTCAATGGAGGAAATCAAACAAGACCTAACCACCCAGCTTGAATCTGTCTTTTCGTCCCTTTGAACCAAGATTCATATCCCTACAGTTAACCCTTCCTCTGACTCACCCACACATACTAAAGTTGAACATTCCTCTCGTTCCCATAACTTTCAGCACCATCACTTTCAACGTGACCTACGCCTTCTACGGGTGGATGTGACAAAATTTGATGGCTTGGACCCCACTGGTTTGGTAACCCAAATGGAACATTATTTCTCTTTATACAGCATTACAGATGACTTGGCCAAACTCCGGTATGGTGTTCTCCATCTAGATCAAGAAATTTTGCAATGGTGGCAATGGAGAAAAACATCATGTCAAGGGTATATTGCTTGGACACACTTTGTGGCAGAGCTTTATGAATGCTTTAACACTAACACCAACCATTTGGGTTGTTTGAAAAAGTTGAAACAGTCAGGAACAGTGGAAGACTTTATAGCTTCCTTTGAGCGCCTGGCTTTTCGGAAAGAGGGCATGTCTGATGCCTTTTTTCGAGAGTGTTTTATCAGTGGCCTCAAGGATGAGATTCGGGCCCATGTCCTCATGGCTCGGCCTCAGAGTTGGGTGGAGGCTACTAAAAGAGATAAAGAAGAACAACAGGTTGTATCTTCTCAAAACCAAAAAACCTTCCTTTATCCCTCGCCCTAAACCAGTAAATCCCACTACTCCCTCCGCTCCACTAAAGATCCAAAAATTGACCAGGGATGAAATGGTTGAATGCCAACTCAAAGGCCTTTGTTATAATTATGATGAAAAATATTTCTCGGGCCACAAGTGTAAGGAACAAAATATTTTTATGGCCATCTTCGAGGATATTTTGGAAGAGGATGTTGAAACTCCCCTTGTGTCTGAGTCACCTAAAACCACTGACATAACCCCTCACTTAGACCCTCTCGAAGTAGAACCGGTCATTTCCCTCAATGCTCTCACTGGCTTCTCTGCTCCCCAAACCCTCAAGCTAATCAGTTACATCAATCATCGAAAGGTCATCATTCCGGTTGATAGTGGAAGCACCCATAATTTTATTCATCGCCGCATTGCCCAAGAAACTCATTGTTACATCCATGCCATCAATAATTTCCAAATCATGATTGCCAATGGTGGCTCCATGAAATGTGGAGGGCGTTGTGAAAATGTGTGTCTCCAAATTGGTGACTACCACCTAAAATCTCATATGTTTGCTATCAACATGGGTGGTTGTGACATTGTGTTGGGTGCAGACTGGTTAAGGACTTTGGGTCCCATTCTCATGGATTTTAAGGAATTAACCATGCAATTTGACCAGGAGGGCCACCAATATAAGTTCCAAGGCATCATCGTCGGTTCACCTGATATCATTAGTTCCCATTGCATGGAAAAGATGCTCAAAAAAGGTCATTCTGGTGTTATTTCCCAACTCCATGCCATAAAAGCAACAGAGACACCCTCGGTGCCGCAAGACCTCCAAGCCATCCTTTCTAAACATCTATTGAGTCTCCATTTTGACACTTCTAATACCCTCTATTACCCCCTATCCAAACCTATTTTACCTATGTTATGAGTATAAAATTGATCGTTACCTCCATAGATACAATTAATGACCTTGTTCATGTGCATAGAGAGGTAACGTATGATTGAGGCATATTTTGTTTAATTTTATTGAGTTGATTCGATTAAAATTCTTGATTTTGTATAATCCCAATTGTTTTACTCCTAAGCAGTCTATTTTGGTACCTCAACATTGATCCGGTACCAATAGACCTGCACAACAGTGATCTGGTACCAACAGAATTTCTCTGGTACTGCCCTGAGCTATTTTGGTACCAAACAACTATGGTTATTCTGGTACCAGTACAACTGAGTTATTCTGGTACTGCCCTGAGCTATTCCAGTACCAAACAACTATGCCTATTCTGGTACCAGTACAACTGATCTATTCTAGTAACAAGCGATTGCGCCTATTCCAGTACCAAACGACTGTGTGTATTCCAGTACCAAACGACTGTGTGTATTCTGGTACCAATTGTTATTTCCAGAAATCGTTTGTTGGACGCGTTTGTTGTTGAAGATTCCAAGAAATCAGTTGGATCGAAGTCTCCAAATTGGTTTTGATATCACGATAGACTTCATCACTCATGCACTTTGTGTCATGAGGATGAAGTCCATTCCTAAAGATACGATATGAATTTCCAATTATAATATTTTAAAAATAGTTTGATGCTTATCCTTAGATCTGGATCGTATCAACTCACCTTCTTTATAAGGGATGTTTTATAGGAGATAAGATACACAGGTGTACGTATTGATGTAATGAAGCACTAGTAAGAACCAAATGATGCATATTGTTTTGACGTACAATATAATGATTGTTGATTCAATTTACAAGCTGAAGAAATACAAACGATCTGTTGTGCAATTTCTAGGTATGATTAGAGCGTCTTAGCCTATTATCTTTTTAGAGCTTCCATGTTCGAATCAAGAAGGGCCCACCATTCTGATATGGTAACCTTAATGTAAAATATAGTTCAGCTTTATATTTCTGTACATGTTTGTTTTATTCCAGCACTCAATTGTGTGTATCTTGCACCTGTTATTTTGATTTTTTGTTTGAATTAAAATATGAATTCATAAAATGTACCTATTGTGTTGGATCTATATAATTGTTATATCTTTTGAKTAAATTGTGAATGGGATTGTATTAGTGTAATTTTTATAAGTGTGGTGCACCAGATCTTGAGTAATTTTACTTAGTTTCATAAACAGTAATTTGTGTTGAGATAGTTGTAGAGATTTATAAAAGTTTGCATTCCTGAAATTGTGTTCTTTATAGAGACTTTCGTAATTTACTTTGAAATTTCGAGTGTGTTAATACAGGAACAATTAATATCTCATCATTCACCCTACATGGACTATTAAATGGAGAATCTTAATACACCTAATGTTTCCTGTATAGAAGAAAGAGGTTTTTCCAAAATTGATTAAGTTATGAATGATTTCCTTTTAAATGTTGTGTGCAAAAAGTTGATTACTATTTTTGATTGCTACAGGAATCAAGATCTTAAGTTCATATCTCTAATTCATAAGCCTCTAATGAACATACTTGTCACTGAATAAAGAACCTTTTGCTTGATTGTTTGCTTGAGAAGTTTTATTATCAGTTTTCTCTTCTAAGTTTGAAATGGAGTGTTAATTGTTGATTGGTTTAGTTGCTACAAGGGTCAGATTAAAAGTCCATCTTTTTATTTCATGAGCCTGTGAATGGATAGATTCATTACTTGAGCAAGAACCTTTATATTACATGCTTGTTGGATTCAGTTTATGTGTTTTGTTGTCTAATTTTTAAGATGTGTGAGGAAAGTTGTAAAACAGAGTATTGGTGTTGATTGTTTCTTATTTATGCTATACTCATTAGACATAGGAACCTATCTATTATTGGTATATATAATGCATCAACTCTACTTATTACGAATCTCGGTTGATAATTTATGTTGGTAATATATTATGCAAATAATTTCACCAACATGTTGGCGCCGTTGTCGGGGAGTTGTAAATGGTAATACGTAGTATTTGAATTAGATTGCTTTAATGGTTTTGGATTGGTTTTATGGATGACCTAAGGGTGGAGAGAAGATGGTAAGACGTGGAAGAACCCACGCATCCACTTTGGTGGGGTTTCTCCAAAGTTAGGGTGTCCTCTTCTTTTAATGCAAGTGTGTTTTTCCTTCTTTTATGCAAATTTAGTTTTATTTATGATGAGCTAACTTGTGCAAACCGATAACCTAGTGACAGAAAGATCCTAGTAACACAAGGAGTTCAATTTTGGTGTGTTTTTCTTTTGCAAATAGTTTTAAAATTTAGATCTTTATTGATAAATCATGTTTGGGGTGATGTAAGAACCCCTCGAGTATTAATCTGTGTTGCGAAACAGGTATCAGCAACCAACTAGAGTAATTCAAAGATGATCAAGAGCTTGAAGAATCTTCCTCAAAGAACTTTCTCGCATTCTAGCAATAGTTGGGATATCTGCCTCTCAGGAAGAGCATATCTTCACATGAGTCAAGAATCTAGTTGTCTCTCAATAGGAAGATTTGGAAGTCTCGTCAGATTCCTCTTGTCAATTTGTTGAGGAGAATAAAGAATCATGGATAGAATTCAATGGAGAGAAACTAGTGGAACCTGAGATTGTGGAGTCCTTATCATGCCTCTCAACAGATCCTATATGTACTCCAAAGACCAATAATCTTGAAGAGGATAATCTGCATAGCATGATAGAGGAGGACATTCAGTGTGACCTAAGCAAAGAAGAGAAACAATAATATAGTGATCCCATTGAAATATGGTTTCAATTAGTTATTAGGTCACACCACTCTTTTATTTATTGCTTGATCTCGTCATCAAAGTAGTTGGTCCTTCATACTCTGGTATGCATTAAAAATTATCTTTTAAACCTGAGTATGGATATATTTCTAACCATGTTACGCACATGGCTTCATTGGAAGTATTCATATACTTGAAGGACATTTTCTTTTGTTCAAACAGAGTAGGATAGGTAAATAAATAAATAAATGTTGCACATAAGTACAATGCAACCTATCTTTCATACTTTTCATAAATGAGAATGTCAAAATTTTAAGATGTTTTGTTCCTATAGTAGATTTATTTCTAAAAGGTTATGATAATTTTATTTGGAATTTTATGAGAACAGAATCTCTTCATCCTCCGAATGCACACATAATACTGGAAGGGTTTCAAAAGCAGAGAAGGCATCCTTGTCAATGGAAGATAACACTTAAGGGAGTGCTTCATGACCTATTTCTTCAAAATTCTTTTTTTTTTTTTAAGTTGTTAAAAATGATGCATTCATGCTTTATATTTACCTATCTATTTTAAGACCGCTATTTCACAAGGATCATCGATTAAGTGATCTTTTTAATAGAAGTTGAAACTAAATGCTAATTCCAAACCATTTTATTCATAGCTAATAATTCAACTTTTGACATTTTCCCTAAATTTTATGTTTGTAAGCATGAATAAAAATCCAGCTTTAATTAGTTCTATTGGTTTGTTTTTAGCAGGTGATCACAACTCTTTGAGCAACCCTTTTTAGCATCTCACATTGTTTACATGAGGCCATGAAAACCCTTAGGCGTGGGGAAGTGGTTGTTGAAACCTTCATGTTATTTTTCAACTTCCGTCGGTGAGGCCAAATCAACATGTTCAGTGCTGGGATTTGATAGTCATTTCTGGAATTCTGGTACTATTTTATTTCGGTAATGCAGAATTACGTTCATCCAGTACTGCAAACAATGTTTGCCTCTGCGTTCATCCAGTACTGCAAACAATGTTTGCCTCTGCGTTCATCCAGTACTGCAAACAATGTTTGCCTCTGCGTTCATCCAGTACCAAAGGAGAAAGTTTGTGTTCATCTGGTACTGAACAACATTCCTGTGCTCATCCGGTATTGTGCTCATCTGGTATTGATGGTTACATGTGTGCTCATATGGTACCAAAGGAGGAGGAATGTGCTATTCCGGTATTGAAACACAACTCTGCGCTATTCCGGTACTGAAGCACAATCCTACGTCCATCCAGTACTCAGATGATCCGGTACTGGTAATAAGGTGTTGGTAGCTCTAATCATATATTCAAGTTTTGTTACTCGATTTAAGTACTAGGACATATAAATTCAAAATTTTTTGTTTTACTAAAGGAATTAGACTAATTATGCAGTAAACATATGGTTACTCTCAATTATTGCACGCTCCCTACCATGAAATTTTGCAAGCCCTCCTATACATCTCCTCGTATATTATCAATGAATTCCTTGGTGAAGTGGTTGTCATCATGAATGAGCAAAAATCATCCATCATGTCACTTTGTTTATGCCCCTTGCTCTGTTCCGATACTTCTATATTCTGGTACTATCCTATTATGGTACTATCTATTACGGTAATTCAAAAACATGTTCTGATACCAATTACTTATCTGGTACTGATGCCAAAGTGATATGATCTTTGTCATGTGCTTAGCATTGTTTCCACTTTAGGTAATTGGAGGTATGGGCTAATCTCTTCATGTTCTTTCTATCAAGGATCATTTAAGTCTTGTGTTGAATTATTTTTACTCTCATGCACATATTCTTCCTACATTTATACACTCAACCTTGAATGAATCATCCTTGCTCTCCTTTAAGAAGATATTTTCACATTTAGCTCTATATGATAATGGGTGCACTTGTCTTATTACCTCATTATTTTGAAGAAGTGATTGCTCATTGAAATATCCATTGAAAAGTGGTGACACCATTATGTATAATACTAACCTAGTTGATTCAACAAGTTCCTATCCATGTTTCTCTTGAGAGGTATTGATGAAAACCTCATGTGGTGGATCGCCCTTGAAAAACCACAATGAACTTTCATGAGAACCCTAATAGGATTAACTAGAGGGACCGCTTAGTCATTATCCGAGATGTTCCATTATACATTGAATAGATGAGATTTAAGTTGAATGTGGATGATGTCACCCTTGGGATAATTGCAAACAATTTATTATGTACCTAATAAATCTAAAACACTCTCGTACCACCTGCCTTCCTTATACTCTAAAACTGTCAATGAACAGTATGCACTATTCTAAATCTTTTGAGTAATATAATAAAAAGGAATTATCAGGAAGTATAAGTAAACCCATTAGGGTACTGAACAGGCCTATTGGCAGTAGGGCCATGCTTGTATGGTACTAAGGTAAACTCATCGGGGTAATCAATAGGCCTGCTGGCAGCGGGGCTATGCCGGGTAAAGGGAGTTGAAAAACATAAAATGGCACACTTAAATATGAACAAAAACCCTTGGGTCTCATTCTGAAGCAATCACTATCAAATGAAGGCTAGGAGATGACCTTTATATCTCTCGGATGATGTTCTTAAGAACCTTCAAGTGTCCACTTTAGAGTTTTATCTTTAAAAAAATAGGTTTTCACGAGAAGTGGGACCCTCAGTATGTGTAATTCACCTTACCTAAGCAAGAAGAGCTTCATCTCTAAAAACTTGGATCAAAATCGAGTTAATCATCTTGGGATGTATTCTTTATGTGTTCCTCTCTTCAAATGATATCTAAATTATGATTATATCACTTTTGTTTTAAAGGTAATCTAGCCAGGGGGGGCTATTAGTCAAAGTCATTATGAAAACTCTTGGCCAATATCATATAATAGTATTAGAGTCACATCCAACCCCTTTCTCCTAACTTTGATCGAAAACAGATTGGATAAGACTTAACGTCAAATCACTAACATATCTAATCTATTACTCATGACTCCACTTTTCTGTCATAACTACTTTTCCATGAGTAATAATGTGAAGCATAGACTAGGAAGCTTATATGTATGACAGGAACTTAAGGAGCTAAAGAAAGTTGAAACTTTAGGGAATGCTTGATCGAGTGAAGAGTATCATCAATTTTGAAATTTTGAAGATCATTGTTGCATGAGGACATGCAATGACTTAAGAATGGGGGAATGTTGAGTCTCCATTTTGACACTTCTAATACCCTCTATTACCCCCTATCCGAGCCTATTTTACCTATGCTATGAATATAAAATTGATCGTTAACTCCATAGATACAATTAATGACCTTGTTCATGTGCATAGAGAGGTAATGTATGATTGAGGCATATTTTGTTTAATTTTCTTGAGTTAATTCAATTAAAATCCTTGGTTTTGTATAATCCCAATTTTTTTACTCCTAAGCAGTCTATTTCGGTACCTCAACATTGATCCGGTACCAACAGACCTGCAAAACAGTGATCTAGTACCAACAGAATTGATCTGGTACTGCCCTGAGCTATTCCAGTACCAAACAACTATGCCTATTATGGTACCAGTACAACTAAGTTATTCTAGTACCAAACAACTATGCCTATTCCAGTACCAGACGACTGTGTGTATTCTGGTACCAGACGACTGTGTGTATTCCGGTACCAATTGTTATATCCAGAAATCGTTTGTTGGACGAGTTTGTTGTTAAAGATTCCAAGAAATAAATTGGATCAAAGTCTCCAAATTGGTTTCGATATCACGATAGACTTCATCACTCATGCACTTCTGTCATAAGGATGAAGTCCATTCCTAAACATACGATATGAATTTCCAATTATAATATTTTAAAAATAGTTTGATGTTTATCCTTAGCTCTGGATTGTATCAACTCACCTTCTTGATAACGGATATTGTATAGGAGATAGGATACACAGGTGTACGTATTGATGTAATGAAGCAGTAGTAAGAACCAAATGATGCATATTTTTTTGACGTACAATATAATGAGTTGTTGATTCAATTTACATGTTGAAGAAATACAAACGATCTGTTGTGCAATTTCTGGGTATGATTAGAGAATCTTAGTTTGTTATCTTTTTAGAGATTCCATGTTCAAATCAGGAAGGGCCCACCATTCTGATATGGTAACCTTAATGTAAAATATAGATCAGCTTTATATTCATGTACATGTTTGTTTTATTCCATCACTCAATTGTGTGTATCTTGTACCTGTTATTTTGATTTCTTGTTTGAATTAAAATATGAATTCATAAAATGTACCTATTGTGTTGGATCTATATAATTGTTATATTTTTTGAGTAAATTGTGAATGGGATTGTATTAGTGTAATTTTTATAAGTATGGTGCACCAGATCTTGAGTAATTTTACTAAGTTTCATAAACAGTAATTTGTGTTGAGATAGTTGTATAGATTTATAAAAGTTTGCATTCCTGAAATTGTGTTCTTTATAGAGACTTTCGTAATTTACTTTGAAATTTCAAGTGTGTTAATACAGGAACAATTAAAATCCCATCATTCACCCTACATGGACTATTAAATGAAGAATATTAATACACCTAATGTTTCTTGTATAGGAACAAAGAGGTTTTTCCAGAATTGATTAAGTTATGAATGATTTCCTTTTAAATGTTGTGTGCAGAAAGTTGATTACTTCTTTTGATTGCTATAGGAAACAAGATCTTAAGTTCGTATCTCTAATTCATAAGCCTCTAATGAACAGACTTGTCAACGAATAAAGCAACTTTTGCTTGATTGTTTGCTTGAGAAGTTTTATTATCGGTTTTCTCTTCTAAGTTTGAAACATAGTGTTAATTGTTGATTGGTTTAGTTGCTACAAGGGTCAGATTAAAAGTCCATCTTTTTATTTCATGAGCCTGTAAATGGATAGATTCATTACTTGAGAAAGAACCTTTATATCACATGCTTGTTGGATTCATTCTATGAGTTTTGTTTTCTGATTTTTAAGCTGTGTGAGGAAGATAGATTAAAAAGTTGTAAAACAGAGTATTGGTGTTGATTGTTTCTTATTTATGCTATACTCATCAGACATAGGAACCTATCTGTTATCGGCATATATAGTGCATCAACTCTACTGATTACGAATCCTGGTTGATAATTTATGTTTGATAATATATTATGCAAATAATTGCACCAACAACATCAAATGGTCATTTCCACTCCCCAGGGACTCCCTCCTTCTCATCGTGTTCATGATCATTCCATTCCCCTTGTACCCGAAATCCTTCCTCCCAATATCCATCTGTATCGTCACCCATTTTCCCAAAAAAATGAAATTGAGAAAATGGTCCAGGAACTCCTTAATGTAGGCATTATATGCCCTAGTACGAGCCCCTACTCTTCTCCTATGGTCATGGTCCTGAAGAAAGAAGGTTCTTGGCGAATGTGTCCTGACTTCCGTGCCCTCAACAAACTTACCATTAAAGAGAAATTTCCCATTCCTATCATTGATGACCTTCTGGATGAATTGAGTGGCACCCAATTCTTTACTAAACTTGATCTTCCTTCGGGCTACCACTAGATATGTATGAAAGAGGCAGACATTCCCAAGACTATCTTTAGAACTCATGAGGGCCATTATGATTTTTTGGTCATGCCCTTTGGCTTGTGTAATTCCCCCTCCACCTTCCAAAGCATCATGAATCATGTCTTCTATCTTTTTCTCCATCATTCTGTCTTAGTTTTCTTTGATGATATCTTCATCTATAGAAAAACCTGGATAGACCATCTTGCTCATGTGGATCGAGTTCTCCATCTACTCTCTCAGCCCCAATGTTTCCTAAAACAGTCTAAATGTGCTTTTGGCGCCTCAGAAGTAGAATACTTGGGTCATTTGGGTGGCAGGGATGGCGTTAGGGTGGATCCCAAAAAGATTGAAGCTATGCAAGACTAGGCTCACCCAAAGACTCTCAAAAGCTTGTGTGGATTTCTAGGCTTAACAGGTTATTATCGCAAGTTTGTTAATAATTATGGAAAGATTGCAACACCTCTCACTGCTCTCCTAAAAAAGAACTCTTTCACTTGGACTCCATTCGTTGCTCGAGATTTTCAAACCTTGAAGATGGCCATGTGCATGACTCCAATTCTGGTCCTTCCTGATTTCACAAAGACCTTTGTCTTGGAATGTGATGCCTCAAGGAAAGGAATTGGTGATGTCCTTATGCAAGAGGGTCGGCCTTTGGCCTTTACCAGAAAGAAACTATCTGAAAGAAATCTGGGAAAATCAATCTATGAAAAGGAAATGTTGGCTATTTTGCATGTCGTTGCTCTGTGGTGCCCTTATCTATTGGGGAAATGTTTCCAAATTAAGACAGACCATCAAAGCCTCAAGTATTTTCTCGAACAACACATTTCCTCCCAGGAGCAACAAAAATGAGTGACTAAGCTCTTTGGATATGATTATGAGATCATTTACAAGAAAGGCAAAGATGAAGGATCCCTTTTTTATCTTTCCTTCATTGTATCAGATTGGCTCCAATTCGTTCGCCAGGAATGGCTACAAGATCCCCAAAGTTTGCATATAATCCAACAATTGCAATCCAATGCTCCAGAGTCCCCAGGGTACTCTTGGCTCCATGATGAGATTCGATACAAAGGCCATTTATATTTAAGTAAACAATCAAAGCTTAAATCCACGGTACTTTCTGAGCTTCATGATGCACCCACAACGGGGCACTTCGGGTTCACCAAAACCTATGACAGGGTCAAACGTTCTTTTTTCTGGGATGGTATGAAACATGACATTCATAATTTTTTCATTGAAAGTGATGTGTGTCAACACAACAAGGGAGAAACAGTCAAATCTTTGGGCACACTACAACCGCTTCTGACTCCACCTACTATTTGGAAGGATATCTCTATGGATTTTACTATAGGCTTACCCAAATCAGGAAATAAATCAGTCATCATGGTGGTTTTTGATCGGCTTTCCAAGTATGCTCATTTATGCACTCTTCAACACCTGTTTATAGCATCCACAGTGTCTCAAATTTTCATGGATCAGGTCTTCAAGCTTCATGGCATGCTGCGCTCTATTGCTTCTGATCGTGACCTAACTTTCACAAGAAATTTTTGGCAAGAACTATTCAAGCTACAAGGCACCCAATTGCATCTCAGCACATCTTATCATCCCCGGACTGATGGTCAAACGGAAGTTGTCAACAAGTGTTTGAAAACATATTTGAGTTGTTTTTCCTTGGAAAAGCAAAATCAATGGGCTCAATGGTTACCCCTAGCTGAATGGTGGTACAACACTTCATACCATACAACTACATGCATGACTCCTTTTGAAGTGGTATATGGAAGAAGCAACCTTCAGTTTTCTCATACTTTCTTGGTGTCTCGAAGGTCCAGGCAGTTGACCAAACACTTATAGTTCGAGAGGCTATTCTTCGTACCCTCAAAGAGAATTTTTTCATGGCACAGAATCACATGAAGCAACAAGAAGATCAAGGTTTCTCTAAATGTCAATTTGCAGACGGGGATCAGGTGTTTCTTCGAGTGCAACCTTACAAGCAAACTTTCCTCAAGGCTAAGCATTTTCATAAGCTAGTGCCCAAATTTTATGGTCCTTATACCATTCTCAAGTGTGTGGGAAAGGTAGCCTATCAGTTAGCTTTGCCCAGTCATTCGAGGCTACATCCTATTTTTCATGTTTCATGCTTAAAGAAGGTGATTGGAACTAAGTGTCAAATTCAAACCAACCTTCTTGAGTTAGACGAAGAAGGATCCATTTGGCTACAGCCACAAGCAGTTTTGGACCAGCGTGAGCATCGCCTGCATCAGAGAACCATCAAGGAAGTGTTAGTCCAATGGAAAGATACAACTCCAACAGATGCCACTTGGGAACCAGCTACCATTCTGCAGCAATTTCCACATCTCAATCCTTGAGGACAAGGTTGTTTTTAAGGGGGAGGACATGGTAGGTTCCTAACCCACACATTGGTAGAACAATATATTTGAATGTAATAAAGGTCAATATTAATAAGGCCTTGCAATAAAATAGAATAAGTTGAATGTAAGAAGACCTAATAGAATCTTTCTCTTCTAGAAGGATCTTCCTCTAGATGCTTCTTTTGATAGACATATTTAGTATAAATAGGAGTCAAGAGTAGGAGAACCCTATCTTGGAGATTATTGTAATAGAGCTCTGCTTGACTGGAGGTTGCCCCCTCGAAGAGGCCCGTGAACATTGCTTTCAGAATCAAAGTGTTATTTCAGTTGTTATTCTTATATCATTTCATTATTATTGTGGTGATTCTTATGGTTATATTACTGTTATTCTGTCATTTCTAGCATCTTATTTCTATTCTGCATACTTTTTATATCTGGTATATTACAGTAGGTAAGATATAAAGTACAGGAGAAAAAGAAAGGACCTCTACAGTATTAGGGTTGTGGAGAGGCACATCAATTGAGATATTTCCATCATAGATAGCATGACAACAAAAGGGTTTACCATGTTCAAGAGGCTACTACGATCAATGATGTGGCTGGGAGTGTACCAAGAACCTATGCATCTATTGAGAATTGGAAAGCATACCACCAGGCTTCTATGGTGTAATTGGTAGGTATAATTTCCAAACAACCCATCTCTATTTTGATTGACCCTGGTTCCAACCTTAGCTATTTTTCACCCCAACTTGTTGAAGCATGTGCCTGATAGAGGAAAAATCACACAAAAGTTTGGTTGGTTCAATTAGCCACAAGAACTAAGATAAAGGAAAGAGAAGTGATAGAAGCATTCCCATTTGAAATGAATGGACTGCATACACTAAAATCCTTAAACATCCTACCCTTAGGATCATATGATGTGATGATAGGCATGGACTGGCTAGTTATCCATAAAGCAAGATTGAACCACCATGACAAGACTTTGGAATGTGGAGACAATGAGGGAAAAACGAGGGTGTTGCAAGGAATTCAAAAGACTATATCGGTGAGGCAGTTAATGACACTTCAACTCCAGAAGCTTAGTCGAACAAGGTGTCCCTTGTATGCAATACAAGTTATCAGTGCAACAAAGATTAAAGAGTTTAAGGTTGAGTATCACTCAGTGTTGATGGATTTTATAGATGTATTTCTAGAGGATGTACTTTTTCTTTATCCTAAGTGAGATCTCAATTTCTCAATATATCTTGTCTCGGGAGAAATATCAGCATCAAAAGTACCCTACAAAATGAGTACACTAGAGTTTGTAGAGTTAAAGGTGCAATTAAAAGAAATGATGGATAAAGGATATATCAGGCCAAGTGTATCCCCATGGAGACCACCCGTGTTGTTCGTGAAGAAAAAGGATGGTACATTGTAGTTGTGTATTGATTATCGAAATTTGAACAAGATGACCATCAAGAAAAGGTACCCATTTCCCAGGATTTATGATCTTTTTTATCATCTCAGAGGAGCTACGGTCTTTTCTAAAATTGAATTGAGATTGAGATATCACCAAGGAAGGATTAAGGATGAATACATCCATAAGACAAATTTCATAACAAGATATGGACACTATGAGTTTGCGGTGGTGCATTTTGGGCTTACCAATGTACCAACCACCATCATGTGTTTAATGAACAATGTTCTCAACAAGTATTTGGATAAGTTCATTCTTGTATTCATTGATGATATCCTGGTATATTCCAAGACTAAGGAAGAGCACAAGGAACATCTCAAGTTGGTGTTATAGGTGCTACACAATCATCAGCTATATTCCAAATATAGCAAGTGTGACTTCTTCCAAAAGGAAATTCAGTATTTAGGTCACACGATCTCATAAGAGGGAGTGGCAATGGATCCTGAAAATATCAAGGAAATCATGGAATGGCCAGCCCCTCGAAATGTAACAAAGGTAAGATCATTCATGGGATTATATGGATATTACAAGAGGTTCATTAAAATATTTTCCAATATTGGTCATCTCATTGCATCGTTGCAAAAAAAAGGGATGAAGTTGGTATGGTCAAAAGAGTGTGAATCTATCTTTCAACAGTTGAAACACCTCTTGACCAATGCCCATGTTTTAAAGATTACAGACCCTGAGACACATTTCTTAGTATGCACTTATGCTTGCAAGGAAGGGCTTGGTGGAGTTCTTATGCAAGAAGGACATGTGATATGTTATGAATCAAGGAATTTGAATGAGCATGAGTAGCAATATGTCACCCATGACTTAAAGCTTGCAACTATTTTACATGTGTTAAATATGTGGAGGAATTACCTGCTTGGGAGAATATTTTTCTTGATTATAGATCATTGTGGACTGAAATATCTATTTGATCAGCCGTGATTGAATTCTAGACAAGCCAGGTGGATGGAATTAATCAGTGATATTGATTTCAAGATTAAACATATAAAAGGGAAAGAAAATCGAGTGGCAAATGTACTCAACCAAAGTGTGCAGACAGTACATCTAATAGAAGCAAGTGTTTGTGAGTCTGACATTGAGTAGAGAATTGGAAATCTCTTGCAAGAGGATGAGCGTTTTAATCTAGTAAAAAAAATTGCAGCAAGAGACAAACATGAAGAAGTATGAGGAATATTAGCTTGCAACAGATGATATATTGTTGTATAACAACAAGTTGTATGTGTCTGATTCAGCAGAGTTGAAACACCTCATTATGGATGGGTTTCATAGGAGACCTTATGAGGGTCATCCACGTTATCAGAAAATGATAACGAAAGTAAGATAACTATATTATTGGTTAGGAATGAAGAAGGACACCGCAGAGTATATTGAAAAGTGTCTAGAGTATCAGCAAGCCAAAGTTGAACATAAGCACCTTGATGGACTATTGCAACCATTGCAACTTCCAGAATGGAAGTGGAAAAATGTTTCCATGGATTTCATCACAGGTTTTCCAAGAACAGTTAAGAAACACGATGGCATCATGGTAGTGGTGGATAAGTTGAGCAAGGTAGCTCATTTTATTCAAAGTAAATCTACTATTAAAGCTATAGATGTTGTTGATTTTTTCATGAAAGAGATTTTCAAGTTGCATGGTATTCCCAAGACTATTAGTTTATATAGGGATGAAAAATTCACATCGCAATTCTAGAAAGGCTTGTTTGCAGGCTTAGGAACACAACAAGCATTCAACACAGCTTACCACCCTTAAATAGATGGATAGACCAAAAGGGTAAATAGAGTGTTGGAAGATATGTTAAGGATGCACGTCATGCATCAACCCAAATAGTGTGAAAAATATCTACCATTGGTAGAGTTTTCCTACAACAATGTTTATCAAGAATCATTGAAGATGAGCCCATTTGAGGCTATGTATGGAAGAAAATGCAGAGTTCCAATTAGTTGGGACAATCCAATGGATAGGATCACACTTTGACCATACATGTTAAGGAAGATGGAACAAGAAGTGACTAGAATAAGGAAGGATTTAAAAGTATCCCATGATAGACAGAAAATCTATGAAGATATCAAAATAATTCATAAGGAATTGAATGTGGGAGATCATGTATATATCAAGGTGAAACCCAAAAGGATCTCCCTGAGAATGGAAAATTGTGCCAAGTTGGCGCCCTGCTATTGTGGATCGTTTGAAGTCCTAGAAAGAGTGGGACCAATGGTATACATACTTTCCCTACCACCTACTATTAGAGATCACAATGTGTTCCATGTATCCCTATTAAAGAAGTATATTCACGATTCTAATCATGTTATTGATTAGACTGTGATAAAGGTGGAACCAGAGGGAGAATTCTAGCCTGAGCCTCAACGCATCCTAAGCAAGAAAGAGACATTTCTCTGGAAGAGAGTCATTGTGTAGGTCAAGTGAAATGGAATCACTTTGGAGTAGATGAGGCCACATGGGAACTGGAATATGGCATGAGGGTGGCGTACCCATTTTTGTTTTCTATATAAAATTATATATATATAGTGTTAAAAACACCAAGGACGACGTCTCCTTAAGGGGGAGAGGAATGTAACACCATGTTTTCCCCCAAGTCTGTAATTATGTTTAGGACTTCATGCATTGTAATTGATGAATATTGTAATTGTGTTTATGTTAATAGAAACACCAATCATCTAACTGAGAGGAAATCTTTGTAGTATTGGCCATGATACCATGAGTCGGAGATGGTGAGGAGGGGTAAACTAGGAAGTTTTAATGAAGAAAATAGGAAGCTTTCCAATAAACCCAACTCACACATACAGAACCTTGAATGCATAGCCTGTTCAAAGTACCATGTTCACCCTGACCATAAGAAACTCATCAATAGAATTCAGATCAGGTAGTTGGAACAATTATGAATGCCTTCAGAATTGTACTCAAAGAAATAATGGTTCGGATGTAGTTGTCATCCAGAATCACCAAGAATTTCCCCTTTGATTTGAGAGATTGACCCCTAGGATTTTGCTTCTATTATAGGCTAGTGGGGATCCCAAGGAATAGGGAAAATGTTCCAATGGAGGAAAATGAATGAGGAGGAAGAGGACGTGAACACAAGGAGGAAACACACACAAAATGCAAAGGAAGACAAAGAACATACACACCCTAGAGATGAGTATCCATACACATAAACAAATGGTAAGGTGAATGAGAAGACTAAGTTCATGCACATAGACCTGAGCAACAGAGAAAAACTGGGAATTTTTCATGAGGAAAATAGGAAGATTTCCCAAGACATGAATGGTCACCAACATAGAATACCCATATCCAGAATGGAGCCTAGAGGATCGTGGGTTGGCGCTAGTTGGAAATAAGTTGGTACTAGTAAGGAGAGGTTGTCAAGGGACTGTGTAGCAAAGAAGGGACTCCCTTTTGCAAATGAAATCCATCTAGGAAGGCCCTCGATGTAATGTCCCTAATATTAAACCTTTGTAATTGTACATATAGGCTCGTGAGTCATTGCTACCAATGGTAAATGTAAATGTACACATAATTTGGTGAGCCCTTGGCACCAAGTTCGAGTGTTGCGCACACTGGGTGGTGCACGGGGAATTATTATCAAATGAAGGGTGCACACATTTCATAGTGTTATGTGCACTTTGGTAAGTGCGCAATGATGAGTTTGAAGTGAGCACCGAGCCAAGTTGTGTGTGTGTGTGTGTGTGTGTGTGTGGTTTTTTTGAGGTCGTAGAGCCTATGTGGTTATAAGGCTAGTGAGCCGAGACACAGATAAACTAGTGCGCCTATCAAGTATACAAACGACGGAGCTTTTACGGGATTTTGTCAAATCCTGTAATTTCTGCTAAATTTCCAATTTTAATGCAAAAATTTAGAAAATTCAATTCTGAAGTTAAAGGATGACAAATATACCTTGGATAGGCTGTTTTATGAGAAATGTGGAATAAAATGAAGGAAAAATGGGCAAATAAAGAGGCAAAAGTATGGTTTGTGGAAGCACAAAAATGGACTCAACATCTCCCCCAAGAGGAAGTCCTTGCATGTCCTCATGCACAAAAACATCCCTGGCCTCTGTCACTGATCTTCTGCTACTTCTGCTGCCTGTAGTAAAGTTTCCACATTTTTTTAAACTGTATGAAGTGCCTTCATCTTCTGATACTTCTCCTTATAAACCTTTTTCTGCTGGAACCATTTATAGGCTTGCTTGGAAATTAACTTATTTTGTTTTTGGAGCTTTTTGTTTTTCTTCTTCAAACTGTCATTTTCCTCTT
>ML803043.1:181644-223899 GCA_009831015.1 Picea engelmannii
TCTTACATTTATTATATCTAACTACCATAGTGGGTCTTATTTAATAATATAGTGGACCTAGTCCACCTTACATTGAATGACCTCCACTATTATCACTATGGGCCCTCTGGCCCCCCCCACTACCTCTCTAGCTACCTTACAGAAAGCAATTACCTGAGGATTCAATCAATATCTTTGGTCGAGTCGACATTGTTTTCTACTAATCATTTGTCCTCATTATTTCTTATGCACAAGATATGTAAAACAAGCAACAATAAAAGTTCTTAATGAGGGTTGGGCGTTGAATTGATGTTAAAATTTTGATGAATAAGCCATAATCCATCGGATTCTTACCAAACATTTTAGAGTTTAGATTGTTGTTCTTCAACACAACATTTGATCATGAGGT
Source organism: Picea engelmannii (assembly GCA_009831015.1). Classification (NCBI taxonomy): domain Eukaryota; kingdom Viridiplantae; phylum Streptophyta; class Pinopsida; order Pinales; family Pinaceae; genus Picea; species Picea engelmannii. The sequence continues at coordinate 182,033 of ML803043.1, forward strand.
CATATTAATTTCTACCATGTTTCATGTATTTTGACTTTGGTTAATGGTATGGAACATGAAAACTCTCGGGAATGAGCTAAAAAAAAGACAAATGCAAATTTTCAAATCAGTCTGTTCTTTTCCAAGAAAATATAATTTTAGCTTCCTTATCCTTTTAGTTGTCATTGCATAGTCAATTATCACATTCAATTTGATGTTTGTATTAGATACTAAACATATAATATTTGAAACTCGTTATTATTAGAGTTGCTACAACTCCTTATGTCTAAGTTCATTTCAAAATATGTATTTTAACAAACACTCATTATAATTACAAATGTTGCCTCTCTTATAAGATTTTTATATGAAATATTAAAACACATTTTTTTACAAATTAATATAATATTTGAAACTCGTTATTATCAAAGTTGATGAAAGTCATTATTCCTAAAATACCTATCCTAAAATATTTCAAAACATCAAATCCCAAGCTTAAAGATTGACATATCAACTCGCAACGTGGTCGCTTACCCTCTATTCATGATTCATGATCATCCCACGTCATCTATCCCCTCTATCTCCAACCTGAGCACATCTTACAAAGGAAATATTTGGGGGAGGTAAAGGACTCCACAGGGCACGGAGTCCAACTCTGGTTGGAGACTTTTGAAATGAAGGTAGCCATGGATTATGATCATGAGATAATTCTTCCTTCGAGATGAATCATAGTTCCTCTCGATCATTCCAATCATGAGATAATTCTACCTTCAAGATGAATCATAGTTCCACTCGATCATTTCATCCAAACAGTTATCCATCGGCACAACTATTGGAAGACTCCATTCCTCCTCCGCGGGGATTTGCAAGGAAGGGTGTCACGCACAACTATTAGCAGACTCCATTCCTCCTTTATAGGGCTTTGCAGTAAAGGGCGCCAGACCTATGGAATGGTCGACCCACTGCCTCTTGGAAATAGGAGTCGTGCACGCCATTCTAACCATCTTTCTTTCAAACAACGACCACACTGAAATGGGATCCATGGGGAGCAACACATCATTATTATTGCCATGAGAGTTGAACTTTCGCTGCCTCTAAATTCGTTCAAGATGATTTAACACTTCATGCCCAAGATGTTGAATCGTTGGAGGTGTGAGAGGGCACTTCATTGGCTTCGACTTCACCGAATGGCAGTCAGCCCCATTGCTTGGTCATTGCCCAACGACCGGGAGAGCCTAAGAGATCATTGGCTTCAACTTCTTTATGTTTTCATACTCCTCAAAATTCTTCCCTTCTACACCCGAGGGGACTGTTGACGGATCTAGCTACCCCTTCCCATGCAAGGCAACTCTAGGCTTTGTTGGATCTTGCAGACTGTTGGTGTAGTTTTGTGTATTAGGTAAGGGAAATCGAATTCTTTCATCCTTGCGATTACTTTTCTGGTTAAGGGAAAAGGAAATCTCCATATTAATATGTAGAAGATAATCATTACAGAAATCGGAAGGTTGAGGCATTCTTTAAGGGGAAGTTCATTGGGAATTTTTCGTCGTCTATCCATAGACATTTAAACGTCGACACGTTTCATCTAACATGATTTGTATTCTATCCTTAATCTACCTCCATGTATCAGGCATGTGTGGACACAATTATACCTATGGATCCCGTCACCGCCATGCTCCCCTCTTCGCCAAACCTTGTCCCTCTATCCATGATTTTCCTGCTAAACGTTTCCCTAGAGAGAACCACCCTTGCAGTTGTCAAGGGCTTAAGATTTAAAAAAAAATCATATCCAATTTGACGAAACACGCTTGGAGATCTATCCAGTCAGGAAGAACCAGAAGGATCCCGGGAGCCTTCATTGGAACGGTATTTTGGTATTTCCAGGGATTGTAGAGTTTGAAGGGTTCTTCTCAAGGTTTTAGGCCGAGAAAGAAAAACAGCTAAACCATGGTGGCCATGGCAAAGAAGAGGAAGGTGGAGGTGGAAGAAGAAGCAACAACACAAGAAAAAATAGTCGGGACAAAAGAAAATGAAAACTTGGACGTCGATGGCAGCAACGAAGTCGAAATCGAGGAAGAGGAAGAAGACGTGAAGAAGTTGCTCGAGCCCTTCAACAAAGAGTAGCTAATGGACATCATCTCTGAGAACGTTGAGAAAGACCCGTAGCTTCTAGAAACTATTTGAAAACTCTCCGACAAGGATTCGACAAATCTTCGTCCATGGCCTTGGTTGCAACACTATGTCGGAGGCTTTGAAGTTTGTTTTCTCTCAATACGAAGAGCTGGAAGAATGCATTGTCATCATGGACAAGGGCATCGTAAACTCCAATGGTTACCACTTTGTGACCTTCAAGCACATGGGAGACGCACAAAGCCTTGAAGGAGCCCAGCAAGAAAATTGACAGCAGAATGGTTGTCTGCCAGATGGCATCTGCTCACCCAGCGCCTACTCACCCTCCCAATGAGACCACGGGGCATAAAATCTATGTGAGCAACGTTTCGGTCGATATTCTAGCAGAGAAATTGTTGATTTTTTTTAATTACGATGAGAAGTCGAGGAAGGGCGCCTAGGGTTAGATAAACATATAGGGAAGCCCAGAGGCTTTGCTCCTTTTATCTACAAGAATGTTGAAGGTGCTAAGAAGGCTATGGAGGAGCCAAACAAAAATATAGATGGTCATTCCATGAACTGCAAGCAAGCAGCAGAGGAACACACATACACCGGTTACCGACCCTCTAGACCCTAATGACCTTGTGTTGAATCACGGTGCGGGTTTGATTCTCGAATTGGCGGTCGTGGCACACAATGTTCTTGGTAACTCATTGTCTTTTAATCAGGGCAGTGCTCCCAAGTTCAGTCAGGCATTTGATGTTATTTTTGTATTAGAGTCAAGGGAGTTGTTTCCATCATAGTCATCAAACCACCCTAATTCAACGTTTCCTTTCCCTTTTTTTGGGTATGCTAGTTATTATTATTATATAAGTGAAGTGTAGTTATATATATTATATTTACTCTAGTTACATATTTTTAAGATAAGATCATATTTCATGTTAATAATTTTTATTTTTATTTTGTATTAAGTATTAATTATAATTATTTTTAGATAAATATACAATAATAAAAAAAATTAAAATTCAATATAAAATATAAATATATTTTTCCAATTAAATAAAATTTTATTCTAATTTATTTACTTTATTTAAATTTATATAATCTAAATTATTTAATTTTTTTCAAAATTAACAAAATTTTTACTTAATATAAAAAAAAATCACTTTTTTACTTATTAACTCAATCCAAATTTCAACCAACTTTTTATTTTTATTATAAATGAAAACCAATAAAAAAAAATCTAAATTTCAAACAACTTTTTACTATATAAATATAACAAATACAATACAATTTCATAAATCCAAAACATCATTACAACTTTTACATAAACCATAAAAGATAGACAACTTCATGAATCCAAATCATCATAACGACTTTTACATAAAGTACTAATTATTTAATAAATTTGAACAAACTCAATTTTGATGGTCTCTCTTTTTAGCAAGCAAAGTGTTAGTTCATTTTATTTATTTTTAAATTTTTATGATATTTGAATTTACAAATAATTAAATTATTTGAAAAAAGAAAAAAATTACTACTTAATTTAATTAAATACAAACTTCCACAACCTTTAATCACAAATTATATTTAAAAAAAATCATAAATCAAAAACATTATAAGCAATCTTACATTATATAAAGTTCTCCTCAATTGCTAAAATATTAATACAATATTAATAAAGTTCTCCTCAATACATGCTTTGAAATATTAATACAACAAGATTCTAATTTAAAATCTTCCAAAACATCAAATCTGGAGCTTAAAGCTTGACATATCAACGTCGTCACGTGCTCTATGTTCATGATTTATGATTGTCCCACGTAGTGTTGGGTATATGTTATATTATTTGAGTGAGTTGAGTGTATGCGTCGGGCGTGCAGGGGGGGTTGCTAGGCTCCCCCTTGAAGGCTGCAGGGGGGCGAATGCCCCCCGCGCGGGGGTTCAAGGGCAGCACCCCCGAGAAATAAATTTCTACCTCGAGAAATGTGTCACATATTTAAGTGGTTTTTCGGCACATGGTTTTTGCCGATGGTTTTCTATTTTCAGTTAAGGAATTAGGGTTGTGGACTAATCCAGGTCATTGGGTTAGGGTTTTGGATGTTGTTGGCTCCTATATGTATATTGTATTGTAAACAATGTAACATATGAATGAATATAGAATATGTTGGTTTTCCCAATTTGGGTTTCCAGGGGAAAAATCTCTGTGTAATGTTTGTATTTGTCATTGTATCTTTTCTGTTCTTTTACTGAATATCTTTTTGCAGTAGATATTGTACAAGGTTAAAATCTACACGTAGTCTATCACCTCCACCTCCAACCTAAGCGCATCTTCCCAAGGAAATATTTAGGGGAGATAAAGGACTCCACAAGGCACCGAGTCTGACTTTGGTTGGAGATCTCTTAAACATAGACATCTATGGATTATGATCATGAAATAATTTTAGAGATAGAGATAGTTCCTCTCTATCAGTCTCTCCAGTGAGTTCTCCACCAACACAATTGTCTAGTTAATGGCCTCCAACTCCAGTGCATCTAAGGAAGACTCCATTCCTCCTTCGCAGGGAAGGGCATCGAACCTCTAGAAGGCTCGAACTGTTTGGCAATCCCTTCACTGTCAATGTCAAAGGGGAGATTACCCACATATAGTTTAGTGCCCTCACGAAGAGGAGGATAGTATTGGTCTTCAACTGACTCTTGCTCTGGCTTTCTCTCTGGTTCTTCCTCCTTAATTATTGATAAACATGTTTTACAGAAGAGGCCACCGACTAGACAATAGAAGATTGTGGGTGTTTTGAAAAGACGGCCTTACCAGCATTTCAGTAAAGCTCTTAGATAGGTCATTCTCCAGGATGCCTCCATTTGGCCCTCAACGACAACAAATGGCTGCTCACGATTGTTTTCTTGTGGTGAGAAGAGGGGTGCATAAGGTGGGAATCCATGTACATGATTATTGTGTTGATGATGTTGAGAACCCTTTGGATGACTATTGTGTTGAAGATGTTGAGAACCCTTTGAATGACTATTGTATTGAGTAATAGGACAACCCTTTGATGATTTGTAATGTAGATTGAAATGTTGATTTTGAGTACCACTGCAACTTCAATAGAAATCTTAGTCGGCCAACACGGTCTCCTTAACTGGAAGCATTGGTATCTATGGAGGAGTTTTGCGCAGAAAAATGTGTGAAGTTGAAGGGAATACGAGGGTTGGAGTAGTGGGAAAACCTTAGGGTTAGAGCAGTTGGAAAAGCTTCAGGTGCTCAATGTTTGTGGGTGCTCCGAGTTAGAAGAGCTGCCAAGTATGGAAACATTGGTATCTATGGAGGTGATTTACGCAGATGGATTTGTGAAGCTGAAGAGCATACGGGGGTTAGAGCAGTGGGAAAAGCTGGGAGATATTTTGATTTTTCTCCTTCTGCTTCACCTTCTAAAACTCCTGATGCAGGGGGTGTTGACGATAAAAATTGCAATGAAGAATTCGCCCGCAAAGTATTGCTAAAGCCTATTATTTATAAGCTAATGATATATATAATACTAGTAGGTGGGACCCCCTTGTAGATTGGAGGATCAGATAAGGTTCATTTTTTTATATTTGTGTTGTTGTTCGACATCGCTTATAGGGTCCTACATGATTGATGATGAAATATTGGTTTTATTTGCGACATAATAGCATATGGATAATGTGTATTGTGTGTTGGTTCTTATTGCTCTAAGCTCTAAATTCCATATTGTATGAATGGCTTATATGCATTGTTATCACATTGCTATTAGCGCCATGATTTGTTACATGTTGCACCTGCACAAAACACATGTTAGTTATGACAAAAGATAAAGGAAATATGGAAAAAAATCCAAGGAAGAGGAGCTATCCTATACTATACTATGCTATGCTACATTATATGCAAATGGAATTAAAAGGATTATTGTTAGTCCTAACTAACAAAGTTACTGGCTATTCAATGTATTGAGTTATATGAAGGCACATTTGATATGCGTTATGGTATGTTTGGCAATGGTTAATGTGATATGGGGTGGCACACTTGGCAAGTAATGGATGTTGGTTTCGATGCATAGATTAATTGAATGGATTAATGGATGGTTGGTTGGCGTGCACTAAGTAATTTAATGAGTAGAGGATGGAAGCGGCGTGCATTTACTGCACGTCACTCCATACCTCTCCCACTGGCCGTCACCCTAGCTTGGTTATTCTTCAATTGTGTTTCGATGTGGTTGAGCTCCGATTTTCAGGTGAGGAAAGAACTGCTCGACCAAGCTTGCGCTTTTAAGGCTTTTTGGTTACAGGTGCGTCTTTTTTGCCATCCATGAACTCGCTCTGGTTATGAAATAGATATTGGCTCGGTGATGTATTAGTCTATGCTTTTCTTGAGACAGGAAACTATGCAAACTTGTGATATTTCTCTAGAATGGTTGGTTGTGTGTATTCACTGTAAATGAAAAAATTGGATAGTTGAAGTCACGGTTTCATTGATGATTCTGTGTGGTGGAAGCCATGAAGGCTCTCTATTGTCTTATGGGTTTTGATTGGAGGGTTTCATTTGGTCCAGACGTGTTGGTCATCTCCACACAGTTCGTGTAAGCATACCCAGTCATATTTGGTGTTATGGGGTTGTCGTGTTTGATTTTGAACCACCTTGGGTCACTGCTATCGTTTTCTCCTGGTCGTGGGCTCGTGTATGATTTTTGTTTCTGCACAGTTGGTTATGGTGGCTATTATGCCAAGATGTGTGCTTTAGGGTTGGTTGTTATTACATGGCTCTGCATTTTTACCAGCATTGTTCGGTTTTTTGGGAAAACCACCAGGGTTATACCCATGCGTGTTCTCGGGATTATTACTGGCCAGTGAGGAGCCTCTGCTCCTCTGTTCATAGTCTCTCCTACCTAGTGTGAATTGCCACCCTGTCATACATGTTAATGGTTATATGGCATGTGTGTCCACTATGTTGTTTCAAAGGGCTCTCACCTCCTGTTGATATGGTCGACTCCAGTCTCCTTGCCTTTCAATGATCAAACGAACCCTTGACTATTTTCTTGTTTTTGATGGTACCGGGCCCGATTTTGATTAACTCAATAGTCACACTCTGTCGATCATCTGGTTGACTGTTATAGTTGTTGGGTAGTATTGGCAGCGGGGTTGATTATTGGTTCGTCCCTATTGATCGGGTTAATTACATAGTTGACGGAATAACTTTGACGGTGGTTTTTATTATTGGTATTTAGTCGCTGCATTATGTATTATAACAGTCGAATTGATAGCTCATCATGGTTAATTGGTTGATTCGAGAAATGAAATGGGCACACAGTCGTTGCCTCTTGTGTTGTAACAATTGGATTGTTAACTCAACATTGTTTTATGGTTTGATTGGGAGTATGCCTCTTTGTGTTATACGTTGGGTTGTATGTTTCCTACAACATGGTATAAGTTGAAATGATGATTGTTGTTACTGTTTGTTTTAATTGTCAATTGGGATTATTGCAATTTAAAATCATGATAGTTGTGACTTGGTTGTCTGTTGCGTATGTTTTATGGATATCATGCATCGTATCAGAGATGGGCACGGGTTTTATAACAGTATGGTTTCATTACAAGTTAATTGTTAAATTGATTAGAGGAATGGAATCGGGCAAGATTTTAAAAGAACTTGTGTCTATGTTTGATTTGAGGAAGCATTTCATGGACAGTGGTTGATGTTTTGATGTTGAACAAAGTGAAAACAATTGATTGTGTGTTCATTTGAAATTTGTTTTAAATATAATGAGACAAATGAGAGGAAACAAAATTCTTATACGAGTTGTTTTGGAAGGCATGTTATTTTGAGTACGTTGACACTGTGTTAAAGATTTAAATGTGAACAGTGATTAAGTTAACACACGGTAATGGTTAAACTATACACAATGATTGTTTAATTGATCATAGTAATTATTTGGTTAATGTTTGATCATTTGCATTAAATACAAAATTGTTTTATGGATTACTTAATGGATTTTTCGAACAGTATCCGCTCTTTTCCCCTACCACTATTTCACTTTTTCGCTAATTACAATCCCCTCACCTTCCCATATCCATTATCCACCCCATGTTCCTAAAATTTAATTATAGTTAAGAATAACTCTGTATTGTAACAGTTTAAGATCGCGAGGATGGATTACAATGATATGTTCTTTGGTTTACGTTATAGTTGATTGTTTGTTGTCTATGAGTAGTAACCATGATCTTTTCCCCCCTCATTTTAACATTTTTCACTCAATACAACCCCTCGCCTATCCCAAAACCTTTGTTCACCCCCTGCTCATTGACAATGATTAGACAATTTGTATGGATTGGATTGCATGACTCTGATATGTTGTTGAGCCAAAATTTATTTCATATTTTAAAAGGAGTTGTCATGTATGGTTGTTAAAGAGACTATTTTCTAATCAATTACGCATACAAGGATGAGTTTTTTCAGCCGAGGTAGCCATGGCAGAGGTAACTGAGGAAGAGGTAATTGATAAAGGGGCCCTAGAAGGCCAAGATTCTCCATACACTTTGATGTTGACTCTCAAGAGTTAGGCCAACTATTTTAGGCGGGGTTTTTTAATTGGAATGGGCAAGGAGTGGTCCAACCTAGGCCTGAAAGGCCTCCCTTCCAAGCCACATAGGTCCCTGGTATCCCTGTGCCCCCTCATGTCTCATTGCAGCCTGAAGTTCCCGAAAATGACGGATGGCAAGAGATTGTCCACCTGACAGTCTCTCAACATCGTGGCTGGCCCAATTTGTCTTTACCTGCTCCCCCGCCTATCACTCAAATTGTCCAAGCTGCCCCTGTCCACTCACCAATTCAGTCTTCCCATGTGAGTAAAAGGTTGAAAACTGAGGCCTACCATGCCCCTGACAAGGGAAAATCCACTGCTACCCCTTCCTCGCCCTCCAATGGCTCTGATAAATCTGTGTCTAAAGGCTCAACACAGCCTAAGGAAAATTCAGAGAGATAAAAAGGTGACAACATCAACAAGGGAAGGATTCCATCTCAGAGTGGAAAATATGCATTTTAAGTCTTTTTTTGAATTTATAAATTGATGATAACATTTGACTTCTAGAATTTTGGACAACACATTATTTTTTGGAAATATGAGGAACATATTTTGGAAATAATTTCAATTATTATTGAGATAAATTGTCAAATATGAATATGATGATGGGAGTCACAAGGAGGGATGTTTTGTTTAATTAACTAGTTGTGCTATGATTGTTAAAAGCTAAAGGGAGTCACAAGGGATCCCACCTACTAGTTATTATTTATTTAAAAAAACCCTTATTATGATTATTACTTTCCCCCTTAACTAAAAATGTTGGTTGAGTTTTTGTTAACTTAACTAATGAAGTAGTTCAACTACTTGAACCAATTCCAATTTGCTTAAGGAAAAAGAAAAGGGAGGAACAAGATGAGAATAGAAGGAGAAGCATACTAAGGTTTGTTCTTGGAGTTTTTGTTGAGATAATTCAGTGTTCATTCATTCCTTAATTCATTATTAGCCTAATTATTTTTTATGATAGCAGGGTCCTATTGTAGACAACAAGATTCAGGGTTGAATTACATCATTCAGACACTTGTTTTTCAGAGGTGTTGATCTATCTTTGATAGTCTGTGTAGACTTGTCTGTTTGTGAATTAGTTTTCATGACTGACAAAGGCTATTGTGCAAAGTCTAGTGGGCAACAATCTGTGGCAAGTTGATCCATCTTTTCAAGTTCAGTTTTTTTTATTTTCTATCAGAATTCCTTTTGTATGTTTCCTCGGGGACGTCTAAGTTTGACTTTGGTCCAAAACTTCCTCAGGAAATTTTTCAAAAATAACGATTCTTTGATGAATTGGAATGAAATAAAGGATTGATTTATGTCTCATATGTGTTGATTATTGACTTAGTGTTTTTACTTCTGTCTCTATATTTATTTCAACATCTGATATGTTAAAAAAATTACATAAAAAATGATTTTTTCAGCAAGCTTTTAATTATAAAAAACAACCTAAGCAATTGTAAACAATACTTGTGAATTGGGATATCAGTTTTGATGGCTATAAACATAGGGTGATAGTCCCATCTATCTTGCTTTAGCCAAGCAGGATCTGCAAATGTTTGAGTAAGATCATTTCATATATTTTCCGCAACAAGGGGGACCTCTTCTTCTTCTGTTGCTTGCGCCAAACGGATATCTTGTTCCTCCTCTACCACTTGTGCTGACAAAGGTGAATCCTATGCCAATGCTCTAATTCTAAGTAGTCGCCTCCTACCCATAGCAGGGGCCAAACAAGGAATTCGTCCAAGATTATTTAACAATGCATCGTTGTGGTCGTTGTTGTTGTTGCGGAGGCCTTGCACGAAAAGTGTCTCTTGGGAATCCTTGTGCAGACAAGAGTCCGAAGTTTTCATGCCAGGAGTTGAGCAACACACTCCTTCTCTTGTGAACATCCTTGTGCGGAGGGCCCATGAAGTTCTAGAGAACAATAGAGGCGGTGGGTGGAATACAAATTTCGAGGAGAGGCGGTGGGTGGAATACAAATTTCGAGGAGAGGTGGTGGGTGGAATACAAATTTCTAGGAGACACAGCCAGTGGGTTAATTCGAACCCATGCCTTCTCTTTGATTGTTTAACCCATGCCTTCTCTTTGATTATCGAGCCTGTGTGGAAATGGGCAGAGGTGGTGGGTAATAGCTAGTTGAAGTGCATTGCAAACATGTTGTTCATGTATTGGTTGAAGTGGTTGACGTGCATTGCATATGTGTTGTTCATCCATAGGTTATGGACAGACGACGAAATTCTCAAAGGAAGGTCTCCCCTTAAAAGAACGTCTCTTCGATGTAATAATTTTATCAATTCAAAATTATAATTTATGAAACAAATGTATAATTCTTTCCATACTCAACATCCAGTTGACATATGGTATTTAAAAAATATATTTGAATGTCCACCTTAAATAAATAATTTTATATCAACTCTTTATATATATATATATATATATATATATATATATATATATATATATATAACAAGTGGTCTTAAAAAAAACTTAAATTAAAAAATTTAATATATGTCATAAATAAAATATTTGGTCCGAATTTTTTAATTTAAGTTTTTTTTAAGACCACTTGTTATATATATATATATATATATATATATATAACAAGTGGTCTTAAAAAAAAACTTAAATTAAAAAATTCAATATATGTCATAAATAAAATATTTCGTCCATCTCAAGTGAAATATTTCAATATATAGATAGAAAAAGAGTAATTTTTTTCTTATTATCTAGATAAATGTTTTCTACATCTCAATATGAGGGAGATGTTTAATTCTTTTTATGCTCAACATGGAGTTAACAAGTAGGATTTAAAAAATATTTCAATGTCCACCTTAAATAATATATATATATATATATATATATAAACTATGTTGCACGAGTTTTTATTTATATATATAAACTATGTTGCACGAGTTTCTGGAACGTGGAAGCTTGGGAACGTGGATACGAGTCTCATAAAGTAGGAAAAATGAAGTTGAGAGTGAAAATAATATATATTTAAAAAGTACAAAAAATATTTTAGATTACAATGTATAATGATACATTTTAAATCTTATTTCAATAAAATTGAAGGTCAATCTAGGACAATGGGAAACAAAATTGAAAACACATATATAAAATTTTAATATATTTTTAAAATTAAACTTTACATATATAAACTTCAAACATCTTTGTAAATTCTAAGCATTATTCTTGTTTTGATTGGAAAAAGCTAAATAGTACTATTCATGTAATATGAAAATAAAATAAAAGTCAATGATATGGTTGGTTGATAGCAACAACAAACTAGAGCAAATGCTTGTCATGGATAGGGTGTTGATTTATTGTACTTTCACATTTAGTGAGTAGTGAGTACATACATGCATTAATCATATCCACAACTATAAAGTGAGTAGTATTAAGTTTTTTAACTTGAATCATTTTTAAAATAATATTTAGTGTAGGTTAGTCTTTGTTTTATAGTGATATTTTAAATAAATATAATGAAAATATTTGTAATAAATTATGTATTTGTAATAATGGAATAAAAAAATTTACATTTTAATTTAATATAATTTTAATTTAGAACTCTCTATTTCCAAAACTAATTCCCAAGCTTCCATTTCTTTGATGTTGAAGCTCCCAAATTCCCAAAATAGTTCCGAGTCAATTGTGAAAGTTTCAGAGATGTTGAAAATGTCGGGAGCGATTCTGTGCTACTATATATATATAGTGGTTGTGGGATGGAGTGATATCCTCCCCACTCAGGTTAAAGTGACATGTTGAGTTCATAATGAGTATATTGTTGTAAAAGCTTCTAGCCTTGAATAATATATGGTTTATCCTAGGTACCATTATCTAAATGAATAAGGGGAAGTACCTGGGGGTTTTCTAGGTGAAAAAAAAAACTTTTATAGGTGATTTTTATATAGTGTGAGCGAGATGTGTAATTTCGTCTATGCTTTAACATGAAACAAAAAATATATTTTTTCAATGTTCACTTTAGTAAAATATTTCAATATCAACTATATATATATATATATGAAAAACCAATCTAAAGCAATCTTAAGTGTAGATTTATTAGGTGCCTAGAGGGATCAAGTTCCTAGAGGTGAAAACTTTTTTTAAATTGAAAAAACTTAGGAAAAATTTGCACCTCCCTCTAGACTCATGATAAATCTAGTGTTAAGATAGATTTATACTAGTTAAAAACAATTAATATTAATACAATGATATTCAACTTGTTTACCTTTATAAATATCTATACAGTATACCTTATTAACTTAATTCTTTGCATAGTTAGGGCTAGGACACTCCCCATGTTTTGTTTGGCCTCTACCATGCACAAGAGTACACACACAATGGATGCAAAGGAAGTGGAGTTTGGTTTCGTTGTAGTCGTGGGCTCGACAACGTATGTGACTTTGATTACGAGTTTGGGAAATGACCCCTCACATCATGCAATTCATAGGATGACGAGTTATATGTCAGTGAAGGAGATTATCAACTCGAGGATGTCAAGGGCAAGGAGAAGGAAGTTGAGCATGCATGGAGAAGTTGATTGCATCAAACAAGCTTGAGTTTTTGTGAGCATGCCATGGGTATGCACAAACTAGTCTCTAGGTACCCTCTATAATTTTCTATTACTATTACTATATCTAGGTGTGGGGGGCTTCGAAGTAGTATAGGGTGGGATTGTTAGGATTTCAAATTGCCTCGTTTATGCCAAATTTGAGTAACCCTGAGTTGTTAGGAAAGGCATTGGGTGGTCGGTTGAGTGGCGAGAGTATCATTGTTGTCCTAGGAATTCTAGGAGATAACTCAGGGGGTTTTCTCTTTAATCTACCTACCATTTGGCCTATCATCCCTCCTAGACCATTCACATCCATAATGACTAGGGAAAATAGTCATTTGATAGGGAAAGGTGGGAAAAGGAAGCATGGGGCTTATACCCTTAAGGCCCCTATTCTTAGTGACCATACGTATGTCACCCAAGTGGAAAATGAAGCCCAAGTAGCGACTCGTTTCTACCACTCCAGGTTCTTTAAGATAGTTAAAGCAAAGTTGGAGGAAATAGAAGGAAGTATCCAAATGAAAAGACAAAAACTATCTAGTGAACATATTCAAGCCAAGCTCGAGGATTGGGAATCCAAGATACAAAATTCTTTCGAATTACTAAAACCTACTGGATAATTAAGGCCCTTATTGCCCAAGTCATGTAGGAGAGGAACTTACAACCGTAGGATATCCTACATAAAATTGACTTGTTGGATGAGAAATTTATTGCGGTCTATAAAGTTGTTTTCAGAATTGAAATTTTCGTTTCTAGATTAATAGGAACATAGTCCAACCTCATTTGCTTGGACAAGGACCCCAGCCTATTGGTAAAGCTAAAGAGGAGCTTGTAGATGCTAAGGAACCAAAAGGCCAACCTGGGTATGAGAGTTTCCTCCCTCCCTCTGATTAACTCCATAATGTTGTTATGTTTGATTACAAGATGTTAGTTTGTTAGTAAGGATAATAGTCTCATTTTGTTTGTTGAATAATAAGGACAGTGGTCTCATTTTGTTTGAACGTTATGTTGATAAGTCGTTATGTAATGAACAATTATATTCTCTTTCAACTAGTGAAGGTTCTAGTCTCTCCTCTGGTAAACCTCCTCCACCAGAAATATATGTACTATTTCTTATATATAATATGAATATATAACTAACTTTATATAACAACTTTCACTTAATTCTTTCAATTCTATATAGCTTTATTAACTTAATACTTTTTGTACCGTATAGTTTTATTATAACAACTTTGAAAAATGTTTGACAAACATTAGTTGAACTTTCATTAAGTTGGAAGTCACATTGATGTTACATATTCACTTAATTCTTTCWATTCTATATAGCTTTATTAACTTAATACTTTTTGTACCGTATAGTTTTATTATAACAACTTTGAAAAATGTTTGACAAACATTAATTGAAMTTTCATTAAGTTGGAAGTMACATTGATATTACATATTTAATGGTAATGGTGAGTGATTCACACATTTCAACATTGTTTTAAAATGTGTATTTATGACTGTAATGTGACCATTTTACAACATTAAATAAAATAATGAATTGAAATTTGAACCTCCACATCTCCTATTAACAGATTATATGCCATTGGATTACCTCTTTGCTTGTTTCTACCTTCATCACATCTCCAAAGGTAATTAAAAACAAGATTCTTCCCTGAAGCGTCGAGCTTGAAGAACTGGACAGCGGACTCTGTAAGCACCAGACGCCATCGTCATAATTTATTGGAAAAGTTAAATTTCGACAATTTTGATTTCAGATAGTGGAGGTGGAATTAGAACGTTTTGATTTTTTTTTTCAGAATTCTGTGATATAAATTTAGATGAAATGAAAATTTAAATAAAACAAGTTTTTTCTCAGAAGCGAAGAGCTTGAAGAACAGGGAACAGGTCAGTCGACTCATAATTCATGAGAAAAGTCAAATTTTGACAATCTTGATTCTAAAAGCTGGAATTAGTTCAAAATCGGGTGATATGAATTTGGACGAAATCACAATTTGTCAATATCTATTGAAAACTTCTAGATTAATCAATTTGCCTATATCTATTGAAAACTTCTAGATTAATCAGTCTTTTAATTAAAAAAGGTTTTGGCTAAAATTCTACTTTTTTGTTTTTTCCCCAAATCCAGCCATGTAAATTTGGAGGAAATGACTATTTTTTGTTCTTTAAATTGTATTCCTGAATGCATAAATGGATTCAGTGTGCTAATAACCCTGGGGCACTCCGATTATACAAACTTAGTCACTCAAATCTGCAGATCCAACCATTCTTCACCGGATTTCGGGTAAAATCAAACTGAAAAAATCACCCAAAAAGAGCAAAAAAGGAGACACTCCAATTATACAAACTTAACCAATCAAATCTGCAGATCCAACCATTCTTCACAAGATTTCGGCCAAAATCAAACTGAAAAAATCGGAAAAAGAGCCAAAAAAGATCGAACTTTTAGACTACACTATTAAAAAGGCCTGTGAAATTTAACCATAGAAGAAAATTCTTAGTGGTGTCCACAACCAAGATTAGTACAGATAACTCTTGCCAGTGTTATTAGGATGCCTAATTAACAGACCTCTCTTCAGATAAGTAACTAAACTAATTTAAATTGTATTTCTGAATGCATAAATGGATTCAGTGTTGAAATTTTCTGAACACTCAAATCTAAAAATCCAACAATTTCTCACCAAATTTCAAACAAAATTAAACAAAAATAAATAAAAAATAAAAACCAAAAAATTAATAACACTGAAATTGGATATCCTATTCAACGGGGCCTACGAGCTTTCTCTAATGAATTACCTACGTTCTTGGCTGTATTAAGTTACTGTGGTAATCCGGTGATTGGACCTTACTGACTTTCAAGGAAATTACGAGGAGAAAAATATATGAAATTCATCCGGGGGAGGGGATTTCCAATTTACATGCATGGGAGTTTCTGGGCGGGTATTCGGCACCTAAATCCATTCAATTCCGTTTCAGTCACCAGCCACTGACAGAAACCTAATTTATTGATTTCTGCAGTCTCTCCCAGCCAAGAATTCGCTGGTTTCTGACAAAATTAAGTGTATTAAATGTGCAAGTAGATTGTGTGTTCATTACAATTTAAAAGGTGGGTTTTTATTCAGTTGAGAAAACATAAAATTTCCGCGTGATATTTATAAATTTGTTGATTCAAAATAATGATTGCATAATTATTAAAAATATAGATTTTTTTATCCCCATTAATTTCTCTACTTTTTCAATAAAAAGGGCTCTCACGCCCACGCCCACGCCCACGCCCTATAAAAACCCTAGTTGTGTTTTTCGTGCATGGCCTCCTATGGAGGGGGTTGTGCGTGTGAAAGTGAGCTCGAGATCACTAACTTTGAGGTTTGCAAAATATGGATTGATGGGCCAATTCACAGGATCTGCCCCTCGCCCAAATATGTAGTAGTGTGGATCGAAAGTAAATGGAAGCCCCTTATTAAAGGTAAATACACTTTTTCTCTCTGTGGCAAGGGTTTTATTGGGTTTATGTTTAAAGAAAAATTAGACAAGGACATAATTTTCATAAGCGGAACCTACTTCATGGGTACTTGAGGGCTATATCTCAGTGGCTGGAACTCGAAATTTAATTGGGAGAATGATATTCCTTTAGTCGTCCTTGTATGGGTTAGACTCCCCTTTCTTCCTCTTCATTGCTAAAATGATGAGACTCTCTGTGCTATTGACAATATCCCGGGGAAATACATTGTTCGAGCAAAGTCGAAAGATGGCATCCAAACTTGATCTTGAATCTGTGTAGAAGTTGATTTGGAAAAAGGCCTCCTAGAGGCCATCACGCTCACCCTGGATAGCTGGTCATATATTCATAAGGTGGACTATAAGAAACTCCCCTTCAAATGAAAGATCTATCACGAATATGGACACTTTGTTGAATGGTGTCCTAAAGCTCCAATAGATCATCATGTGGGTGAAACCTATGAGCAATGGAAACATCCAAAGAGAAAACAAAAGCCACTAAACAAGGACCACAACCAGAAAAAGCTCCAAGACTTGACGGAGCTTCCTCCAATCCAAAAGCTCAGGAAACACCAGCTTCGTCCTCGACAAGAAACTCAAGTGAGCACGTTCCAATCAAAAAACAGTACACAACCCTATCGGATCTAGAAGAGGAGTAGGGAGACGGACTCAACCCAGGTCAACAAGATCTAGTGGAGAATCAAGAAGATCAACAAATACCTCTCGAAGCTCTCCATAAGACTACCTAAATGGATCAAGAAGATGGGTAAATGGAGGTGACATCGGAGGAAGATTCGGACCCCGACTCCTCTAAAATCTCTCCAGTCAAGAAACCAGGCAGGAGATCGAATAATCAAAGGAGAGAAGTTGCAGCTCGGAGGGAGATAGAGCTTGGAAAACAAGGAACCTTGGATGGGCACACAAAAAAAGAACCCAAACCTACTAGGAATTAGAGTGGCCCTATCCCCCCAAAAGGGGGGAACCCAAAATCCGTGTCTAAATGATGAAAATTGTTTCCTGGAACTGTAGAGGTCTGGGAAGTGGAAATAAGAAGGAACTAGTCAAAAGTTTAGTACGGGAACAATCCCCTCAGATCCTTCTACTCCAAGAAACGAAAATGAAGGACACTAATGTCCTTCAAGTCAGTAAATACATTTGGAAAGCAAGCTCAAGATTATTAGTGAGTTCGCAAGGGGGCTCGGGTGGCATTTGTACCCTTTGGAATTCACAAATGTTTAGAATGGAGGAGTGGTCAAGCTCACCCAATTAGTTGCAAGTGACTTTGACACACCTCCCATCAAGTAAAGCTTTTTTTATCTTCAATATTTGCATGCCTGCTCTGTCACATGATAAAAATATTTGTTGGAGATCTCTGTTAAATATACAGGAGAATCAATCTTCTCTCTCCCTCATTTTCGGAGGAGATTTCAACTCCACTCTACATACATGTAAGAAAAGACGAGGCAACATAGTGAGAGACTCCACCAGAGAATATATGGAATATCTTATGTTGGGACTAGATCTATTGGATGTCAACCCTATCAGTGGTCGTTACACTTGGTCAAATAAAAGGCAAGGTTTTGGGCACATAACAGCTTGGCTAGATAGATTCCTTATAAGTGGGAGCCTTTTGGAGGACTCCCTGCTATCACAATCTTGAATCCTCCCCTGGACGCGATCGGATCACCGACCCATAACCCTAGAATTTTGTCCCACTGATCACCATGGCCCTATTCCTTTTCGATTTACCCCGGATGGGAAGACGACCCCTCCTTTATGGATCATGTTTCTAATACCTAGAACTCTTGGATTCAAGGGTCCCTAGTGCATATTTGGGAGAAGAAAATTAAAAACACAAAGACAGCCCTTCGGGAGTGGGTTAAGACCAAGGAAGAAAAGGAGAAGAAAACAATAAGGGAATTGATGGGGAGACTAGAGGAGACTAGGCTCTCTATGGAATATCCCCTATCTCAAAGGATATTATGGTTGAAGAGCATCAAACTTTCATGGAGTATCACAAGGTGTTCAAGGTAGAGGAAGAAAAATGGAGCTTGAAATCAAGAAGTCTCTTGCTCCAGGCGAGTGATAGGAACACAAAGTTCTTCCACCACCAAGCTAAGGCCGGACTTTGGAAGAACATAATTTCAGAACTCAAGACAGAAGAAGGGACATCCATCAAAGGGCACAATCATATCAAAGCAGTAGCCAGGGAATACTTTGAAAAGCTATATCAGGGGGATGGGCAAGGAGACATTGAAGCCCAGGAGAATATTCTTAAAAATATCCCAAAGGTAATCAGTAAAGAGGATAATGAAGTGCTTTTTCAGCAAGTAACAAAAGCTTAGATCTTTGGGGTCTTATAGCAAATGAACCCGAACAAAGCCCCTAGTCTAGATACATTCTTCGCACACTTCTATCTTTTGTGTTGGCATATCATTAAAAGAGACCTAGTTCACATGATTTAGTACGTGCAAAAATCTGCTAGAATGGGGGGGAGCACTAATTCCTCCTTTCTAGCTCTCATTCCTAAAGAATACAATCCATATTTCTTCAAGAGGTTTCATCCAATTTCTCTTTGCAATGTATCTTACAAGATCATCTAAAAAATTATTGCCAATTAAATTAAGTCGTGGCTATCGAAACTAATCTCCCCAAACCAAGGAGATTTTGTGGAAAAACGACAAACGATAAATAACATCATGTTAGTGCAGGAGGCCATTCACTCCATTAAAGAGAAGGGAGATAAGGGGATGATTATTATGCTAGATATGGCCAATGCATTTGACTGAGTCTACCACAACTTCCTCTTTGATGTTTTGACCAGATTTGGATTGAAGGGATACTTTTTAGCTTGGATCCTCTCCTATATAGGAGACCCATGGATCTCCCCTTTGATTAATGGACGCCCAACAAAGTTTTTTAAAATATCAAGGGGCCTTAGACAAGGTTTCCCTCTCTCCCCCATCCTATGCATTATTATGGAAGAATCCCTAAGCAAAAAACTAGAGAAGGCTAGATTGGAGAAATCCATTCCAGGTATAAAAATCACAAGAGGGACTCAAAGGATCAACCTTTCTCAGTTTGTTGATGACACCCTCCTTATATGAGGATCTTCTCCCATCATTTCCAAAATATTTAAAGAAATTATGGACAAATTCATGAGATCCTCAGGGGGGGAAATCAACCAACAAAAAATCCAAGCATATGTATGGACTATAAACTCCAGAATGACAGGCAGGATCGTAGAAATACTCGAGTTTTCCTTGGTTGAAAGATGGAAATCCTTTAGATATTTGGGCATTCCTATCTATCTCAACACTCTCCTAAGAGTGACCTAGACTCCGGTAGTTGAGAAAATCAAAGCTAAATTTGTGCAATGGGGCTCTCAGTGGCTAAGCCCTGCTGACAAAGTGACACTCATTAAATCGGTCTTTTTAGTGCTTCATATTTTTGAGTTGTCCTCTCTCTTGGCCCCTGTCTATCTCAAAACTTCTATAGCTCAAGAACTCAGGAAATTTCTCTGGATGGGCGGTAAGTCCAACACGAAGAGAATGCATCTAGTCAATTGGAACGTGGTAAGGGATCCTAAAGCTAATGGAGGACTGGGAATCCTTGACCCAATGCTATCCAATCTGGCACTTGGGGTGAATATACTCTGGATATTGGTGTCTAGAAATCAGGAATGGTGGAAGAAAGTCATTATGCACAAATACTTGGTGGGTGATAGGTCCTGGTGCCTAGAATCTCCTCCAGTCCACACCTCGGGTTCCCCTATCTAGAAACTCTTGAAATCCCCTCTACCTCTTTTCCAAAGCAAAGCCACCTAGATATCTAGGAATGGGTGAAAAATTGACATTTGGGAGGATAGCATGATGGAGAATCGACCAGTTCAACAAATCCCCTCTCTCATCCTTTTATGAGACTGGTGTAAGGAGCATGGAATCTCTTTTTTGTTTCATATTTCCAAGTGGCTCCCTTCTGAAGCTTGGGCAGGATGGCAACTCATGGGCCTTCCCCCTCATCTTCAAAGCCTATTTCCTGAATTGTGTCAAAGACTCATTGGTTGTGCTTTGTACATCTGAGGATTAAGGATTCACGTGGATGGGGAGATGGGTAGTACTCAGTCAAAACATGATACACCACACTTCTGGCGCAGGTCAACATCCCCCTCGGTCAACTATATGGAAAAAGATTTGGAATACTGACAACCTCCCTAAAATTAACATATTTTGTTGGATGTTGGCTCATAAAAAGATCCTAACGGGGGGGAATATGAAGAAAAGAGGGTTCAATGGTCCATATTGGTGTGTTCTTTGTCATAAATCAAAGGAAACCAGTAAACACTTATTTTTGGATTGTCCATTCTCCAAGGAGGTATGGTGATCCAGCTGGATATTGGTGGCCACCCACCTATTCCAACTGGCTCCCCTTGACATTTTTTAGTTCAACATGTTCTTATGTAATTCTTTGTAATTGTGGGTTCTACACTTCCGGGGTTGTCTGAAGTCCTACACAACTTCCAGGTGAAGATTGGTGGTCACCCACCTAATCCAACTGGATTATTTTGGAAGTTTTCATATCAATACATCTTTCTGTACTTCCAGGGCCGTTTTGGGGCCCTAAACAATGTTTTTTTGGCTTGCCACAGTCAAACTATAGACGAAGTCAGAGTTTGATGGCATAAGTGTAGTTCTCGAAAAGACCTTTCCAACAGGCTACCACGTTCCTAAAATGAATGTCGTATGCAAAAGTTACGACCCTGGGAAGTTGAGGTACCAACTTACCGATCGGGGCCGACATAACTTTTGGCATTTCAACTCCTAGGGTTAGGTTTTTGGATGTCTACGGTTTTGGAATTCATGAGTAATGTTAAAAAGGCCTTTGGAGCCTCATTGTAATCACTCTGCTTAGACAAATGTGCGTAGCAACCACATCTCTTCTTAGAGATAACTACCACCATTTGAGCAAGTTGTTTTCAGTTCTGCAGTTTTACAATTTCATCCTATTTTATTTATTCAATAGAAGTTATTGTTCATTGGATATATGTTGTTGTTCTTCGTATGTTTGTGTTATTGTATTCAGTGTATTATTCATTTTGTTCCTCTCATAAGTCCGGATCATTGGTATCAGAGTGGTCTCCTCTTTATTTATTTTTCTTCATGCATGTCCCCGACAAGATCTAGGTACAAGAAGTTGGGACTCGAACCAGTTGAGCCTTTGCAAGATCAGTCGTGTCGAGCCCGACAACAACCCATGGGGGACAAGAAGAAAGATGATGGAGCAGGAGATCCTTTTAAAATGTTGCTTGAGGAATCCCTTGCGCGATAAAGGAACGAAATGATGGATAACTTTGCACAGATCATTTGGCAGCTGCCCACAGGAAACACATCTTCATCAAGCGGCCATGCAACCCCCTTCAAGGTACAAGTAAATTTTGATATTCCATTATTTGAAGGACTGATATATGCAGATGTTGTAGATAAATGGATGAATCTGATCGAAGGGTACTTTTCGGTCCATAATTTTTCTGTCAGGGAAAAGATTACTTTTAAACTCCTCAAGGTCGTCCCCCATGTTAAGGACTGGTGGGATACTTACTCTGAGCAAAGGGCCATAGAAGAATTTGTGATATTTGTGGTCTCCCCCACATGGGATTCCTTAAGGAATGCAATTAAAAAACTATACTACCCTGTTGGAAGCTACAAGGACCAATACACAAGATGGACCACGCTGCGTTAGGAAAGGGACCAGACAGTACCAGATTTCACCAATATTTTCCATACCCTGTGCACCAAATTGGGTATCAAAGACTTTGAACGACATCTGGTGCTCAAATACCGCATTTTTCTACATAGATACATTCAAACAAAAATAGAGTTTCTGGACATCACATCATTAGGTGCGACTTATAGATATGTTGTCAAGATCGAGCAAAAATTTAAGCAGAAGAGGTGAGAGATTGGATCTGCAAACTCCTCATAGCTGAAGCAGGGCAAAGGCGACCACAACCCACAAAACAAGGGACAGAGCAAATATGGCCACTCTCAGGACAACCAGTACAAGCCGCAACACAAGAAGGGTAATGAGAAGTCGAAGAAGGACACAGGAAAGTAGTGTGAATACCATAAAATCCCTTGGCACAACACCGAAGAATGTCGCTCCAAGAAATCGTTGGTGGCCGAGATGAAAGCTTCTGAGTCAGAGGAAGATTCTGAGTCCAAATCAAATCCAGAAGGAGGGAATCAGATTATCGATGTCGAACCCAGCGCCACTATCACTACCAAAAAATTCCATCCAAGCGAACCAAAAGAACCAGAGGAAAGGGAATGCCTATTTCACTCAGAGATGTGGGTAAAGGGAGCTCCACTTCATTTCATTTTCGATAGTACTTCATTTCATTGTCGAAATCATGTCGTTGATTGCCTCAGTTGACCTCCTGTGGATGCACTCACCACCCTGCTCCATTCTCGTGGGCATGAGGCATCTGAGTGGCCCCAACTTTATCAACAATATCCTAACTTCGCCACCACCTATCATCTCTTGGGTACATGCGCAAATGTCACTGATTTTCACATCCAGGATGGAATGTTATTCCATTTGGACAATATCTGTGTTCCTGCAAGTGAGCATGCAAAGATGATTTGGGAGGCTCACTACAGTCGGATGGCAAGACATTTTGGCATGGAGAAAACCGTGGTCGTTCTACAGAAACATTTGTATTGGAAAAAACTTTGACATGACGTCATCAAGTATATCAGATCTTGCACTCCTTGTGCCATTGCCAAGTCAACCATCAAGTAGCAAGGCTTATACACCACTCTTCCTACTCCCAAGAGGCCTTGGGAATCCATCTCGATGGATTACATGTCTGGTCTTACATCCACCAAGCAAGGAAATGATTGCGTATTTGTGGTGGTTGATTGGTTTTTGAAGATGGCCATTCTCACAGCCTGCAAGAAGAGCATCACAGCGCCAGAAACTACCAATCTCTTCTTCGAACGAGTGTCGGTCCATTTTGGGATACAAAAAAACATCATCTTTGATCGGGACAACAGGTTCCTTAACACATTTTGGTTGAGTCTTTGGTCAATGTTCGACACCAAGCGCACTAAATCCACTGCCTTCCACCCTCAAACCGATGGCCAAATAGAGGTCATCAATCAGATGATTGTGCACATCCTGCGCATGTATAACTCTAAGCATCCATGTACATGGGATGAGAGTCTTCCATATGTTCAACACAACTACAACATAGCTCTCCATAGCT
The DNA here is from genome assembly GCA_009831015.1 of Picea engelmannii. Taxonomy (NCBI): domain Eukaryota; kingdom Viridiplantae; phylum Streptophyta; class Pinopsida; order Pinales; family Pinaceae; genus Picea; species Picea engelmannii. The sequence goes on from ML803043.1 coordinate 206,019, forward strand.
CCACCGAACATAGCCCCTTTTAGGTGGGGCTGGGATTCCAACCCTTGTGTCCCATTGATGTTGCACTACCTCTTGCAACCACGCAAAAAGATTCTTCCCATGTTCAGTCTAAGGCCGACAAAACCACCAGATTCATTGAGCGAATTCAACACATCTGCCAATAGGTCCATGAGATTTTGTAGAAAGCCAATGCTAAGTACACGTAGCGCCATGATCAACACCGGGTACCGCACAAGTTTCAGGTGGGAGACAAGGTCTGGTTACATTTGCAGAAAGAACGCCTTACAGGGCCCCATCAAAAGCTCCATCCACTTCACAATGGGGCTTACACTATCACCAAGGTTGTGGGTGACAATGCTTTTGAGCTCAACACTCCCCCCTTCCTTGGCTTGCACCCAGTGTTCAATGTGGACCTCCTTCGGCCATATTTTCCACCATTATTGGACACCTCGGAGATCACAAAATAGTTGAAACCCATAGAGATCAACCCTGACTACATGGAACATGCATCCACTATTTAGATAGTGGACACACAGGTCAAGGGCACTCGCCAATAGAGGATCCAACTTTATTGGGTTGTCAAGGTAGGGAAACTACTGCACCAAAGCAAGTGGCTCACCCGGAGCCAAATTCAATAGAAATTTCCTCACGTGATGGGGGAACTAAATGCAATGGAGACCATTGTTTCCTAAGGGGGGAGGATTGATCCAGTTGGATATTGGTGGCCACCCACCTATTCCAACTGGATCCTCTTGACAGTTTTTAGTTCAACATGCTCTTCTGTAATTCTTTGTAATTGTGGGTTCTACACTTCTGGGGCTGTCAGAAGCCCTACACAGATTCCAGGTGGAGATTGGTGGCCGCCCACCTAATCCAACTGGCTTATTTTGGAAGTTTTCATGTCAGTACCTCTTTCTGTATTTCTAGGGCCGTTTTGGAGCCCTAAAAAATGTTTTTTTTTTTGGATTTCCATAGTCAAACTATAAAGGTCAAATCTTAACGTCATAATGTGTAGTTCTCGGAAAGACATTTCCAACGGGCTATAACATGCCTAAAACGGAGGTCGTATGCAAAAGTTATGACCCCGAGAAGTTGAGGTACCAACTTACCCATCAGGTCCCACATAACTTTTGGCATTTCATCTCCTATGGTTAGGTTTTTGGATGTCTAGGGTTTTGGCATTCATGAGTAATGTTAAAACAACCTCTAGAGCCTCATTGTAATCATTATGCTCAGATGGATGCGTGTAGCAACCACATCTCTTCTCAGAGATAGCTACCACCATTCGAGCAAGTTGTTTTTAGTTCTGCAGTTTTACAATTTCAACCTATTTTATTTATTCAATAGAAGTTATTGTTCACTGGATATCTGTTGTTGTTCTTCGTATCTTTGTGTTATTGTATTCGGTCAATTATTCATTTCATTCTGCTCATAAATCCAGATCAGTGGTATCAGAACGGTGCCCTCTTCATTTATTTTTCTCCGTGCATGTCCCCGACAAGATCTAAGTACAAGAAGTTGGAACTCGAACTGGTCGAGCCTTTGCAAGATCAACCGCGCCGAGCTCGACAACAACCCATGGGGGACAAGAAGAAAGATGATGGAGTAGGAGATCCTTTTAAAATGTTTCTCGAGGAAGCCCTTGTGCGACAAAGGAATGAAATGATGGAAAAATTTGTACAGATCCTTCGACAACTGTCCACAGGAGACGAATTTTCATCAAGCGGCCATGCAACCACCTTCAAGGTACAAGTAAATTTTGATATTTCATTATTTGAAGGACTGATATATGCAGATGATGTAGATAAATGGATGAATCTACTCGAAGGGTACTTTTCAGTACACAATTTTTTCGACACAAAAAATATTACTTTTGCACTCCTCAAGGTCGTCCCCCATGTTAAGAACTGGTGGGATACTTACTCTGAGAAAAGGGCCATAGAGGAATCTGCAATATTTGCAGCTTCCCCCACATGGGATTCCTTTAGGGATTCCATTAAATAACAATACTACCCTATTGGAATCTACGAGGACCAGTACACAAGATGGACCACACTGTGTTAGGAAAGGGACCAGACAATACCAAATTTCACCAATATTTTCCTTACCCTGCACACCAAATTGGGTATCAAAGGCTCTGAACGACATCTGGTGCTCAAATACCATGACTGTATGCATAGATACATTCAAATAGAAATGGAATTTATGGACATCATATCATTAGGTGCGACTTATAGATATGTTTTCAAGATTGAGCAAAAATTTAAGCAGAAGAGGTGAGAGTTTGGATCTGCAAACTCCTCACAGTCAAAGCAGGGCAACGACAGCCCCAACCCACAAAACAAGGGACAGAGAAAAGATGGCCACTCTCAGGACAACTAGTCCAAGCCGCAACACAAGAAGGGTAATGAGAAGTTGAAGAAGGACACAGGAAAGTGGTGTGAATACCATAAATCCCTTGGCACAACAACGAAGAATGTCGCTCCAAGCAGTCACTTGTTGTCGACTTGAAAGCTTTCGAGTTAGAGGCAGATTTTGAATCCGAATCAAATTCAGAAGGAGGGAAGCAGATTATCGATGTTGAACCCAGGGCCACTATCGCTACCAATAAAGTCTATCCAATTGAACCAGAAGAACCATAGGAAGGGGAACGCCTCTTTCACTTACAGATGTGGGTAAAGGGGGCTCCACTTCATTTCATTGTCGATAGCGACAGTAAGAAGAACTTGATCTCAGCAAAGGTCGTCAAGCGGCTGGACTTGCCGATGACACCGCTCCCACATCCCTACACCATCGGTTGGCTTCGCCAAGGAAACTACTGCACCATTCGAGCAAGTTGTTTTCAGCTATGCAGTTTTACAATTTCAACCTATTTTATTTATTCAATAGAAGTTATTGTTCACTGGATATCTGTTGTTGTTCTTCGTATCTTTGTGTTATTGTATTCAGTCAATTATTCATTTCATTCTGCTCATAAATCTGGATCAGTGGTATCAGAACGGTCTCCTCTTCATTTATTTTTCTCCGTGCATGTCCCCGACAAGATCTGAGTACAAGAAGTTGGAACTCGAACCAGTCGAGCCTTTGCAAGATCGACTGCGCTGAGCTCGACAACAACCCATGGGAGACAAGAAGAAATATGATGGAGTAGGAGATCCTTTTAAAATGTTTCTCGAGGAAGCCCTTGTGCGGTAAAGGAATGAAATGATGGACAAATTTGTACAGATCCTTCGACGACTGCCCACAGGAGACACATTTTCATCAAGCAGCCATGCAACCACCTTCAAGGTACAAGTAAATTTTGATATTTCAATATTTGAAGGACTGATATATGGAGATGATGTAGATAAATGGATGAATCTGCTCGAAGGGTACTTTTCAGTACACAATTTTTTCAACACAAAAAATATTACTTTTGCACTCCTCAAGGTCGTCCCCCATGTTAAGAACTGGTGGGATAGTTACTCTGAGAAAAGGGCCATAGAGGAATCTGCAATATTTGCAGCCGCCCCCACATGGGATTCCTTTAGGGATTCCATTAAAGAACAGTACTACCCTATTGGAATCTACTAGGACCAGTACACAAGATGGACCACGCTGTGTTAGGAAAGGGACCAGACAATACCAAATTTCACCAATATTTTCCATACCCTGCACACCAAATTGGGTATCAAAGGCTCTGAATGACATCTGGTGCTCAAATACCATGATTGTATGCATAGATACATTCAAATAGAAATGGAATTTATGGACATCATATCATTAGGTGCGACTTATAGATATGTTTTCAAGATCGAACAAAAATTTAAGCAGAAGAGGCGAGAGTTTGGATCTGCAAACTCCTCACAGTCAAAGCAGGGCAACGACGGCCCCAACCCACAAAACAAGGGACAGAGAAAAGATGGCCACTCTCAGGACAACCAGTCCAAGCCGCAACACAAGAAGGGTAATGAGAAGTCGAAGAAGGACACAGGAAAGTGGTGTGAATACCATAAAGCCCTTGGCACAACAACGAAGAATGTCGCTCCAAGCAGTCACTTGTTGTCGAGCTGAAAGCTTATGAGTCAGAGGCAGATTTTGAATCCGAATCAAATCCAGAAGGAGGGAAGCAGATTATCGATGTTGAACCCAGGGCCACTGTCGCTACCAATAAAGTCTATCCAATTGAACCAGAAGAACCATAGGAAGGGGAACGCCTCTTTCACTCACAGATGTGGATAAAGGGGGCTCCACTTCATTTCATTGTCGATAGCGACAGTCAGAAGAACCTGATCTCAGCAGAGGTCGTCAAGCGGCTGGACTTGCCGATGACACCGCTCCCACATCCCTACACCATCGGTTGGCTTCGCCAAGGAAGAGATCTTTGTGTCATCCAACAATGTCATCTTCCCTACGACATCAAGCCCTTCAAAGACGAGGTATTGTGTGATATTGCTCACCTTGAAGTTTGTGATGTTCTCTTAGGACAACCATATTTGTGGAAGTGACATGCCCTGTATGAGTCTAGACCCCTTAGTGTTATTATCACTTTGGGTAGACAATTGTACATTATACCAAAGGTAACCCCGCCTACCACTATTTCTTTAATCTCTGCTAAGCAATGAAGTAAGGTCATTTCACAGACCAAGAATTTCGTATTCTTTGTGCTCCGTGCTCACAGTAAGCAGAAGGTCGCTACCACATCTGTGGCCTCTACACAGAGCCTCTCTTTGCAATACAAGCAAGTGGATGGGATCGTGGAAGAGTATAGAGACATATTCTCCTCACCCACTGGGGTACCGACGCACTGCCAAGTCAAGCATCCAATTGACCTAAACCCTGGTGCACCGCTGCCTAATGGACCAATTTATCGTCACTCTTTGATGGAAAATGACGAAATCAAGTGTCAGATCTAAGAGTTGCTTCAAAAGGGGCACATCAAACCCAGATCCTCCCATTGCGGAAGCCCGATTGTACTGGTGCAAAAGAAAGACAGGATCTGGCGGCTTTGCATTGATTACAAAGAATTAAACAAAATCACAGTTAGGAACTGGTACCCAATTCCCCGAATTGATGACCTTCTTGACCAAATCAAACGGGCAAAGTTCTTCAGGAAGATTGACCTAAAGTCTGGCTACCACTAGGTTCCCATCGAWCTGACTGATGTATGGAAGACAACTTTCAAATCTAAATAAGGTCTCTTCGAATGGTTGGTCATGCCCTTTGGATTAACAAATGCACCAACCAATTTCATGAGGTTGATGGATGATGTATTGAGACCCTTYACCTATTGGGTATGTGTTATATTCTTTGCATGAGTAGTAGTGTTTACGTTGTGCCGGGTGGTTTGAGAGGGGGTTGGAATCCCCTTGTGTGGGAGTTCGGGGGCAGTGCCCCCGATAATTTTTTTTTGCCTCAGGAAATGTGTCACATTTTTGCCTCGTTTTTTGTGTCCATTGTTGGGCAATTTTTCGGCAGATTGTTTTGAGCTGATGGTTTTCTATTTCCAGTTAAGGAATTAAAGTTGTTGACTAATCCAGGTCATTGGGTTAGGGTTTTGGATGTCGATGGCTCCTATATGTATATTGTATTGTAAACAATKTATCACTWTGAATGAATATATAATATGTTGGTTTTCCTGGTTTGGGTTTCCAAGGGAAAAATCTCTGTGTAATGTTTGTATTTGCCATTGTATATTTTTTGTTCTCTTACTGAAAATCTATTTGCAGTAAATATTGTACAAGGTTAAAATCTACATCACCAACTCTTTTTTGGTGTTATATTTGGATGACATCCTCATCTTCAACAAAATTTGGGAGGAGCACATGCAACATATTCAACAGGTTTTGAGCACTCTGCAGCAACACAAACTATATGCCAACTTGGAAAAATGCTCCTTTGGCATGAACATGGTACAATACTTGGGATACATTGTTGATGAGCATGGGGTACATGTGGATCTAGCTAAGATCCAATTCATTCGTGATTGGCCAACCCCGACCACACTAATCGAGCTTCAGATATTCTTGGGACTTGCCAACTTCTACCGATGGTTCGTGTTGGGATTCTCCCATTTTTCATGGTCCCTCAGCTAAGTGACCAAGGGTGGTGGCATGGAAACGTTCGCATGGGGGAAGGCACAACAACGACCATTTGATGATCTAAAGCATCGCTTGTGCTCAGCTCCAGTACTCTCCTTACTGGATCTGCAACAACCGTTAGAGATTGAGACTGATGCATTCGACTATGCTATAGGCACAATCCTCACTCAACACTATCATCCAGTAGCATACCATAGTGAGACACTCTCAGATACCATCCGAAAATACCCACCTATGACAAGGACATGTATTCCATTGTGCAAGCCTGTCGTCAATGGAAAATGAGACAATCATCCACATTGATCACAAGCCTCTGCAGTTCATACAGACACAAGGGAAGTTGCATAACGACCACCATCAAAAGTGGTCCACATACATGCAATAGTTCCATCTCAACATTAAGCATAAAACATGGAGCACAAATCGTGTCGCTAACTGCCTAAGTCGACCTCCTGTGGCTGCACTCACCACCGTGCTCCATTCCTGTGGGCATGAGGCATATGAGTGGCCCCAACTTTATCAGCGAGATCCTGACTTCGACACCACCTATCATCTCTTGGCTACAGGCGTGAATATCACCGATTTTCACATTCAGGATGGACTGTTATGCCATCTGGGCCATCATTGTGTTCCTGCAAGCGAGCGTGCAAAGATGATTTGGGAGGCTCACTATAGTTGCATGGAAAGACATTTTGGCGTGGAGAAAATTGTGGCCGTTCTACTGAAACATTTTTATTGGCCAAAACTTCGACATGATGTCAGCAAGTATATCAGATCTTGAACTGCCCGTGCCATTTCCAAGCCAGGCATCAAGAAGCAAGGCTTATACACCCCTCTTCCTACTCCCAAGAGGCCTTGGGAATCTATCTCGATGGATTACATTTATGGTCTTCCTTCCACCAAGCAAGGTAATGATTGTGTATTTGTGGTGGTTGATCGGTTTTCGAAGATGGCCATTCTCACAGCATGCAAGAAGAGCATCACAGTGCTAGAAACTACCAAGCTCTTCTTCGAACGAGTGTGGGTCCATTTTGGGATACAACAGACCATCATATCCGATCGGGACAGCAAGCTCCTTAACACATTTTGGTCGAGTCTCTGGTCACTGATGGACACCAGGCTCACTAAATCCACTTCCTTCCACCCTCAAATCAATGGCCAAATAGAGGTCGTCAATCGAGTGATTGTGCACATCCTACACATGTATAACTCTAAGAATTTGTGTACATGGATTGAGAGTCTTCCCTATATTCAATACAGCTACAACAGGGCTCTCCATAGCTCCACCGACCATAGCCCCTTTCAGGTGGGGCTGAGATTCCAACCCTTGGGTCCCATTGATGTTGCACTACCTCTTACAACCACACAGACAGATCCTTCCCATGTTTAGTCTGAGGCTGACAAAGCCACCAGATTCATTGAGAGGATTCAACACATCTACCAATAGGTCCATGAGATTTTGCAGAAAGCCAATGCTAAGTACAAGCAGTGCCATGATCAACACTGGGTACCGCACAAATTTCAGGTGGGAGACAAGGTTTGGTTACATTTGCAGAAAGAACGCCTTACAGGGCCCTATCGGAAGCTCTGTCTACTTCGCTATGGGCCTTACACTATCACCAAGGTTGTGGGTGACAATGTTTTTGAGCTCAACACTCCCCCCTTCCTTGGCTTTCTCCCGGTGTTCAATGTGGACCTCCTTTGGCCATATTTTCCACCATCATTGGACACCTCGGAGATCAAAAAACAATTGAAACCAACAGAGCTCAACCCTGATTGCATGGAACATGCATCCACTGATCATATAGTGGACACACATGTGAAGGGCACTCACCAGCAAAGGATCCAACTTTATCGGGTTGTCAAAGTAGGGCAACTCCTGTACCAAGGCAAGTGGCTCACCTGGAGCCAAATTCTACAAAAAATTCCTCATGTGATGTTGGAACTCAACACAATGGAGACCATTGCTTCCTAAGAGGGGAGGACTAATCCAGGTGGATATTGGTGGCCACCCACGTATTCCAACTGGCTCCTCTTGACAATTTTAGTTCAACATGTTCTTCTGTAATTCTTTGTAATTGTGGGTTCTACACTTTTGGGGTTGTCTGAAGCCCTACACAGCTTCTAGGTGGAGATTGGTGGTCGCCCACCTAATCCAATTGGCTTATTTTGGAATTTTTCATGTCAGTAAATATTTTTGTACTTCTAGGGCCATTTTGGGGCCCTAAACAATGTTTTTTTTGGTTTGCCATAGTCAAACTATAGACAGAGTCAGATTTTAATGGCATAATGAATAGTTCTTGAAAATACCTTTCCAATGGGCCATCACACGCCTAAAATGGAGATTGTATGCAAAATTTACGACCCCAGGAAGTTGAGGTACCAACTTACCCATCGTGGACCACATAACTTTTGGTGTTTCATCTCCTAGGGTTAGGTTTTTGGATGTATACGGTTTTGGCATTCATGAGTAATGTCAAAATGGCCTCTAAAGCCTCATTGTAATCATTATGCTTAGACAGATGCGCGTAACAACCACATCTCTTCTCATAGATAGCTACCACCATTCGAGCAAGTTGTTTTCAGTTCTGCAGTTTTACAGTTTCAACCTATTTTATTTATTCAATAGAAGTTATTGTTCACTGGATATCTGTTGTTGTTCTTCATATCTCTATGTTATTGTATTCAATCTCTTATTCATTTCGTTCCGCTCATAAATGCAAATCATATGGTCACTTGTGATACACTCCGTTTATACTTGTATCATATGGACACATAAGCTCAATAAGTTATTTAATAAATGGCAGGTGGCCTATAGTGGATCCATGGAGCAGAAAAAAGCCTTTCGAGCAACATTCCTAGTTGTATCTAAATTTGTTACGTGGAAAATTTGTTTGGCATGAAACCATGCACTCTTCTTTGATGAGCCTCCACCCCAACTGTTGTAGCAATAAAGAGTTTGGGACTAATGGTGGAACATTTTAACATGAAAAATAATAATTGGTCTGATCAACAAGGACTAAGAAAGGATGAAGAGAGGTGGTTTAATAAATTATCTCTCAATAAGTCTCCATCTCATGGTGGCATCCCCAGACCCAAAGCTTCTAAATTCCCTTATCCCTTTGGGCAAATTCATATTTCAAGACATGAATTTAAAGAATGGAGAAGCAAACCACTGTTGCATGTGTTGAGATTTCGTGGAGACTCTAAAGGTAACCCCGGGGCGGTAGGAGCGGGTGGGGTTCTCTTCTCCCCAGGAAGAAATATTCAGCTTATTTTCTCTTGGAATATTGGGCATGCTACTAACAATCAGGCGAAGGCATACACTTTGCTCCAAGGATTGAAATTGGTCCGTCAACAAAGGGTATCCTCTCTCTCAATCATTGGGGATTCTAGGCTAATCATCATCCAATTGAGAAAGAAGACTTTGCCTAAAGATACAAAGTTTGCATCGGTCTTCCATTGAATCTATTATGAGTTGGACTCTTTTCATACCTTTGATGCTCACCACATCCCGTGTCAAAATAATTCTTTAGTTGATAAGAAAGTGAACTTGGCCTTAAGGGACCCCTTAGAAACTCTAGGGGTTAATGAGCAATTCTTGTCTGAACCAATTCCATGATCATCTACAAAGTTATGTCCATAATTTGAAAAGAAGGAAATAAGGTTTCCCACTTAGTGAGCACCCACCAAAATGTCAGATGAATTGCATGCTCCTTGGTGTACACCGCCACATTGTATGTGCAATCATAACACTGGATGGAGTAGATTTTCCTTTGCTCCTCCGAGGGAGGAGATAACTTCTGTTCCTTATCCCCTTGCCTTCAATTTGGAAGTGTTCATAACACCTTAGCATATCGCTCATGTGCTTGGATAGTCACCGAGATGAATCTGTCATTCCCCTGGCTGTACCGACTTATGGTTATATGGTCGTGGTACCTCTCCAGAAGGGAGAGAGAATCAACATGATTCGTTTTGTACTCACCCACTTAATTATGGGAATGCCCTTTCGATGACTGATTATCAGTTGTGAGATCATGTTGGCACAGGGGCAGACCCGGGGTTCAACACTACAACAACGCACCAACAAAACCCTAACTACCAACCCTTTCGACAACACCTGCGAAGCAGATGAAGTCTCACCCAAGGTAGAATCAGGGGTGGTTGCGAGAATCGGGTGTCTGCAACCTTAGCTAGGACACAGGTCTGTGATTATATCACTTACAGAGCACTTAACATTGATCATTCATCAATATTCAACCCTTATTATACTTCACAGATAGCACAGAGCTTCGCAACATTCACTTATATCTAAGGTATCTTAGTACTTAGCAATAGTAAAACATATCAGATCTAGTAGATCAACACTAAGCATCTTCATACATATCAGATCTACTATTCAAACACATCTAATGAAGCACAAAACATAAGTATATCCATTTAAATATATCAAAGCATTTTGCAAAAGCAGGGATAAACACGTCAAGTCAAAGCACAAAGCACAACACATAGATTTACGTGGTTCACCCCCACTCTGGGGCTACGTCCACCAACTCTTCTTCTTTATTAACATCTTTAATTGGTTACAAGAACAGAGCCACCAAAACCTATTGCGCATAGGACAGAAGATCTGCACAGCTAGCTAGATCCTTCTTCCTTGTCTTACAATACAAATCCTTCTATATCTCCACACAGGGACTTGCACTAAGCTCTACAAGCCTATATAATGCACAACACCTCGATCACACAGATACCACTTGGCACGTAGCCTATATCACATAGATACAATACTCTACTAGATGCCTAGATGTCTATTTATACATTTACAAAAGTGGTCCTAAGCGTGGGTGAACCCACGGGCCGACATCCCTTTCCCATTACATATTCCCAAAACCCAAAATGGGCCCAAAAGTGGGTCGAGATCTCGTGATCTTTGCCTCGTCTGGTGCTCCATCTTCGACAGGCTGTCAAAGTCTCAAAAATGATCAATCATGACCAAGATTATTCCAAAACTTGGTCAAGGGCCAACAGGCCCCCAAAACTCACCTATGACTCGTCTCGAGTCACTCTGCTCTGAGCAATTCTGCTTCGAATGCCTCGAGCTTGGCTCGAGCTGCTTCGACCTGTTGTAGTGCTACTGCCTCGTGCTCAGTGAACTCCTGGATGAGTGCGTCATTGACTGGTCCTTCTAGGCATTGTTCTGCTGCACTCACAACCTATTCAAGTTCTACTCCTTGGTTTTCAACTTCAGTGAATAGTTGACATGCCTTCTCTTGCACTGGTTGAAGTCGTTGAGAGACTTCCATCACTTTACTCTGAATCGTGTGGATTTGTTGCTGGGCCGTGCATTGCTCTAGAAACCTCTTCATTCTTTCGACTGGTGACAAGGCCTTCAACTGCACTTGTAACATATCTACATGTTGCTTTGCTTCTTGGAGTTGTGACTGCAATGCCTGCAACTCTGGATTCTCCGCGGGGGTATCATATGTCTGAGTTCTCCTGGAAGTCAGTTACTTGCATTCCAATTCAAGGGCTTTCAATCTGCCACCTGTGTTGTGGGCAGTTTCCTCTCTTAGGTCTCTTATATTTTGAGGGGTCTTGGGCATAGTACGAAGTTCCAGATCTGCGATGCACTGTTGAAGCTGTTGGATCACTCCTTCCAGTTGTGCCACAAGTTGTGGAACCCGTTATTCTGTCTGGACTTCAATGACTGTCACAGAGCAAAGTGCTTTGTTGACTAGTTCCTTTATCTCGAGTTTCTTTGTGAGCAACTTCTCCTTTCTCTATTGTAGCTCTGCTTTCTCTTCCTCCCACTTTGTTTGCAGGGCTAGTTTTTCTCGTTCTGCATTACTGCATTGTTCTAGCAGATTTTCCTGTGCCTGCACCAAAGCCCGGGTGGCTTGCGTTGTCTCTTTCTGAGCTTGTCGAAGGCAAGATTCAACTTTATCGGCGATCTGGTGCAATTAGGCTGGCTCATCTCCTGTTTCTTTTGTTCCAACTGTCAAGGGCGCAGTAGAAACTGCGCGGCTGGACTGTGGTGCTCGCTGCACTTCTTGAAGTTCACCCTTGATTCGACTGAATACCTCCTCCTTCTTTTCTTCTTTCCTTTCTGCGATCTCTAGTGAAGTGTCATTTAGCGCAGCAACTAAGAAGTCGAATTCGTCTGGGGTGAGGGTAGTCTTAAACGTAGTCCTGGTGGCTTTAACTTTCTTCCGGGACTAAGGCTTTGGTGGGATCCTCCTCCTCTCTAGGCGGAGTAACTTCGCCTTTGTTTTTCTCAACTTCTGTGCCACCTAGCTCTCCACCATCGTCTCCCTGCTCAGATGAGATCGAAGTGGTCTTTGTTGATTTGCTATGGACATCTTGCACTTCGTCATCTTTCTTAATATTGCTTGGTCCAGGTGTGTCCGACATAGTTTCAAGGCTATCCACATCGAACATCTCTATGGGGTCTGTTGGAACAAGGAGGTCCGCCGACCATTCCTTGGTAATCTCCTCCAAGTCATCTTCTGTCCACTTGTAATATGAATGGAGCTGTTGTTTATGCTCATCAGCGCGCGCTGTAATATAGGTGAAGTGGCAATCCGCATTTAATTTCATCAAGGGTCTAAACCTGTGAAGTGTGTTTGGGGTGATGCATGATGTAGACTGGATTGTGATCTTCAACTGGTTGTAATAGGTGTGGAAGATGACATTGGAATACCACTGCTTGTTCATGTCACTGGAGTACCATAGCGTACAAAACTTCGCGGCCAGTGGTTCGAAGGGTTCGATATTCGGGAAAGTGGCGCCTTCTGGTAGCTCCCAGGCGATGAAAGTGATTAGTATGAGAAGCCAACTAAATTGGAACTCATCCCCTTGGTCTTGCGCTTCTCTGCAATCAAGCTCTAGTTGGTTTACAAGGTACTGCGCCGATTTCATCTGTAGTCCCTCTGCGCACTTTCCTGCGAGGTCAACTACGAATCCAGTCACTTGGGTTGGTTTGTTCTTGCCCTCGATCAACTGACAGGCAAGGTGCACTGCACCACTCTAGATAGAGGCTACCTTGTAACCTCGCATGCCCTTCTCGACATTTCCATAAGTTTATTTAATCCTTTGCGCTAATGCTCAGTCTGAGGTCTTTCCAGGGTAAAAATCTTGTGGGTTAGGGCCTTGCATACTAAGCCCTGTGATCCGATTGATAAAGGTCGGATCCAAAGTGATGTGGTGGTTCAACCATAAGTATCCTTCGTGGTTGCAGGACATCAGTAACTTGACGCATGCGTTGACTTCCTGGTGTATGCCGAAGTGCAGGATCTTCATTATATTGAGCAGTGTGGACTGCGCGAGGTTCTCGGTCCATGACTGTAGGATAATCTTGGAATTCTTGCCTTTGGTCCTGGTTAAGTACTTATGTGGGGATAACATGTTGTAAGCTTTATGATCTCCAAGGTTGAAGTCATTAAATTTCAGTGTTGCAAGCTTATCCTGGTCGGCACGAACTGTGCGCACCCCTTTCGGAAGGTACTTGGTGATCAAAGTATACTCGAAGTCTCAAGGTACACTGTCACGATTGATGGCGCCGCTTAGAGGTGGTAGATAAGTCGGTATAATGCGTGGAATAAGCTTGGCGTTCGCGATGTCGTCTCTGTGCTTTGCCTGTTTCTCATCGGTTGACCGAGATGGACCGGCGCGAGTAGTGGAAGGAGAGGCCTGCAGTCCTCTTGTCGACGATTCTTGGATTCCTGTAGATAACCCTCGCTCTGACATGACTCTCTCAGTCATTAAGTCTATCAAAACTTCTTCGACTATTTTCTCTGCAGCGCTGAGCTTGTCCGACATACAGGCTCAGGGTCAATTAGATCGGGTGTGAGCTGAATTCAGAGACTGCAATGAAGGGTATAGGAACAAGGCGATGATCACAGTGCAAAATAATCTTAGGCTTTGGGCTCAAATTCTCAGTTAGAAAAAGTATTCTCGGTGCATGGTGTGACAGACTAAATAAGAAACTTAGCAACGGTCTGCTTGCAACGGGTATGAGGCATCATTAACTCGTGTTTTGTCCGTTATGGCGCGGTCTAACGGTCTAGTGGTGAACCATCAATGCTTTCTGACCTGTTCGGAGCGGCAGTCGAACGATTATATCGGCTTCCAATGGCTATATTGCTTCGCCTCTGCGAAGTGGCCTATGTTGCTGGTCTGATATCTCGACAAAGTTCAAATTCTGCAAGTTTTCCTTCTATGAGGCTCCCTCTGGAATCTTCTGTAGCCTCTCGATCTTAGTTCTCTTTTTACTTAGCTTCCTAGCCTTCTTTCCAGTGAGCTTCGTCTCGGTGATTCTCTTCCCATTCTGATTCTTATTTTCCTTGGACATAGTCACTTCACGTTGCTGAGATTCTCTCCTAAGACTCAGGGGTAATACTTCTTCTATATCTGAGACATATATTTCAATCTTTTGTGAGTCCTCTAATGCTCTTGCAGCTTTGACATCTGGGCTTCTAGTGTCAAATAGCTTTGATATGTTTTCCTGTTCTTCAATCAACTGCGCGATCCTTCTAGTCATGAAATATTTTAACTCCTGTTTCCATTTTTCCAAAAATTCTTCTTCTTCCTTTCGTCTAGCTTGATCGTTGTCAACCCAGGGATTTCCTAGCAACATGGTAAACGGGGTGCGGTCCTCAATAAATTTAATAATCTCAAAATATTATTTAGTCGAAGTTCCATTGGCATTCATAGATATCTGAGTGAGATTTCCACATAGGGTTACCAGTTTTCCTCTGAATAGCCCTATTCCTCTTAATGAATGGATCATAGTAGGCCTTCCTATAGCTTCCCAATTTCTCTCTGGCATAATGTTCACTTGTGTTTCTTCATCAAGAACACAGTCAATGTCGAAGTCTCCTATTCTTACCTCGATACATTATTTTTCTTTAAAGATCTCTGATAGCCTAACATGTCGGTGATCATTCAAGGTGTCTTTCATCTGTAGCAATACCTTCTCTGATTCCTTCTGGGGTTCTACTATTTATGGATCTGCCTTAGGGTTTTCTTCATTTAGATTCATTCTTTCAAGCTTAGCAATCATTCTAGGGCAATCCAACACTTCATGGTCCAAAGCTTTGCAACATAAGCAACTAGATCTTCCACCAGGGCATTCCTTAGAAAGATGTCTCAGTCTTCTACAACTGTAACAAAGGGTTAACCCTCTCTTTCATTTAAATGTTCCCCAACTTCTTCTGTACTGTGCACCAGGATCATGGTAGCTAACCTGCAAAAAATTCTTTCTAGGATCCTGCATCCATTTGTTAGTCCAAACATTCTTTCTATGCATAGGTATAACATATCTATCATTATGCTTATCAGATTTATTCATATCAAACTTTCTTTCATCTATCGGAGCCTTAGTTTTCAAGATAGGACAGAATCTATCAAACACACCTAGATTCATGTTTTTAGAAACAAAAATTTCCACTTATCTTACTTCTACAGAGTACAAAACTTCCAGATCTAAAAACTTTTAACTATTCTTACCTTTATTAGAGCACTGAGCTTACAGATCTTACCTCTTTTCTGCAGATTTGACCTCTTTTCTTAAGAAACTTCCACTTTTACTTTTCTTAGAGCACAAAGCGTTCAGATCTTGCTTCTTTTCTTCAAATCTGGCCTTCTTTCTTTAGCACAGAGCTTTTCAGATCAAGTGGAATACTGCGCACTAGGGCACAGATCCACGCACAGAGCTTCCATAGTTTCAGGATGAATCTTTGCACAAAGCTTCTTCTTCCTTAGTTCCCAACAATCACAGTTTCAAGTCCCAACAACGAAACCATTTGTTGGCATAGGGGCAAACCTGGGGTTCAACGCTACAACAACGTACCAACAAAACCCTAACTACCGACCCTTTCGGCAACACCTGGGAAGCAGATGAAGTCTTACCCGAGGTAGAAGCAAGGGTGGTTGCGAGACTCAGGTGTCTACAACCTTAGTTGGGACACAACTCTGTTATTATATCGCTTACAAAGCACTTAACATTGATCATTCATCAATATTCAATCCTTATTATACTTCGCAGATAGCACAGAGCTTCGCAACATTCACTTAGATCTAAGGTATCTTAGTACTTAACAACAGTAAAACAGATCAGATCCAGTAGATCAACACTAAGAATCTTCATACATATCAGATCTACTATTCATACACATCTAATGAAGCACAAAGCATAAGTATATCCATCTAAATATATCAAATCACTTTGCAAAAGAAAGGATAAACACATCAAGTCAAAGCACAAAGCATAACACACAGATTTACGTGGTTCAACCCCACTCTGGGGCTACATCCACCAACTCTTCTTCTTTATTAGCATCTTCAATCGGTTACAAGCACGGAACCACCAAAACCTACTGCACATAGGACAGAAGATCTGTGCAGCTCGCTAGATCGTTCTTCCTTGCCTTACAATACAAATCCTTCTATATCTCCACACAGGGACTTGCACTAAGCTCTGCAAGCCTATAGAATGCACAACACCTCAATCACACAGATCCCACTTGGCACGTAACCTATATCACATAGATACAATACTCTACTATATTCCTAGATGTCTATTTATACATTTACAAAAGTGGTCCTAACCGTGGGTGAACCCACGAGCCGAGATCCCGTGATCTCTGCCTTGAGAATCAACAAGCAGAACACCAAGCTTTTGTGGTGGAGATGGAAGGTATAATTTCCAAACAAACTATATATTTTTTTATTGACCTTGGTTCTAACCTTGGCTATGTTTCGCTCCAATTTGTTGAAGCATGTTCTTTATAGAGGAAAAAGCATGCATAATCGTGGTTAGTTTAGTTAGCCACATGAACTAAGTGAAAGGTAACATAAATTATTGAAGCATGCCCATTTTAAATGAATGGACTACACACACAAGCAACCTTAAATATCCTACAGGCTGTCGAAGTATAAAAAACGGTCAATCATGACCAAGATTATTCCAAAACTTGGTCAAGGTCCAACAGATCATATCAAGATATTTGGAATTGATGGTACTAAATCCTCCTCCATTGTGGTTGAGATTTCAAGCATGTTGGGAAGGTTTTTTAAATGCGCCACCCTGGGACTTTCCTTTGCAAAGTAATGTGAATCAAAGGTATGCGAAATCGGCGATGAAAGGTTGTAAATTCTAACCTTGTACAATATCTACTGCAAACTGATATTCAAAAAAGAACAGAAAAGATACAATGGCAAATACAAACATTACTCAGAGATTTTTCACCTGGAAACCCAAACCGGGAAAACGAGCATATATTATATTCATACATTGTGTTACATTTTTTACAATACAATATACATATAGGAGCCAGTGGCATCCAAAACCCTAACCCAATGACCTGGATTAGTCCAAAACCCTAATTCCTTAACCGGAAATAGAAAACCATCGGCAAAAAACCATGTGCCGAAAAACCACCTAATATCATGTGGTCCCGGAAAAAAAAAATTCGGGGGCGCTGCCCCCGAACCCCCTCGTGGGGGGCTCCGCCCCCCTGCACCCCCCCTCTAACCCCCCTATGTGCCCAGCGCAGACGCTCAGACATTCCATCTCGTGCAAAGAATATAACACATACCCAACATTCTCCCACTTGTTGTTTTCTTTGCACACAACGGGTTACAGGGTTACATAGTCAACAATGCCCATGGATCCTCTACACCAAGAGAACTTCTCAGTGCTCACAGATTTTGTTAATGAATCTACAACATTCTTCAAAGTGTCTACCTTCATCAGTGATACTTTGTTTTCTTCAATCATGTCTCTCACAAAGTGATAT
>ML803043.1:238704-250903 GCA_009831015.1 Picea engelmannii
TTAAAGGTAGAAAGGCGGGGGGGGGTCCGGAATCGCTCCCCGCGCCGTTGATCTGGGCGGGCGAATGTCGGCCGTCCAGATCCGCCTGCTGTCTACCACAAGAGCGCTTACACCCCGAACTTAGGATAAGTGGGTTTTGGCCCTTTCTTGTGCATTTTAACCCCCTGAACCAGAAATATCGCTAACACATACACATCTAATGAAGCACAAAGCATAAGTATATCCATCTAAATATATCAAAACATTTTCAAAAGCAGGGATAAACACATCAAGTCAAAGCATAAAGCATAACACACAGATTTGCGTGGTTCACCCCCACTCTGGGGCTACGTCCACCAATTCTTCTTCTTTATTAGCATCTTCAATCGGTTACAAGCACGGAGCCACCAAAACCTACTACGCATAGGACAGAAGATCTGCGCAGATCGTTAGATCCTTCTTCCTTTCCTTACAATACAAATCCTTCTATATCTCCACACAGGGACTTGCACTAAGCTCTGCAAGCCTATAGAATGCATAACACCTCGATCACACAAATCCCACTTAGCACATAACCTATATCACCTAGATACAATACTCTACTAGATGCCTAGATGTCTATTTATACATTTACAAATGTGGTCCTAAGTGTGGGTGAACCCACGGGCCGACATCCCTTTCCCATTACATATTCCCAAAACCCAAAATGGGCCCAAAAGTGGGTCGAGATCCCATGATATCTGCCTTGTCTGGCGCTCCATCTTCGACAGGCTATCAAAGTCTCAAAAATGGTCAATCATGACCAAGATTATTCCAAAACTTGGTCAAGGGCCAACAGGCCTCCAACACTCACCTGTGACTCGTCCCGAGTCACTCTGGTCTGAGCAATTCTGCTTCGAATGCCTCGAGCTTGGCTCAAGTTTCTTAAACCTATTGTAGTGGTACTGCCTCATGCTCAGTGAACTCCTGGATGAGTGCGTCATTGACTGGTCCTTCTAGGCGTTGTTCTGCTGCACTCACAACCTGTTCAAGTTCTACTCCTTGGTTTTTAACTTCAGTGAATAGTTGACATGCCTTCTCTTGCACTGGTTGAAGTCATTGAGAGACTTCCATCACTTTACTCTGAATCATGTGGATTTGTTGCTGGGCCGTGCGTTGCTCTGGAAACCTCTTCATTCTTTCGACTGGTGACAAGGCCTTCAACTGCACTTGTAACATATCTACATGTTGCTTTTCTTCTTGGAGTTGTGACTCCAATGCCTGCAACTATGGATTCTCAGTGGGGGTCTCATATGTCTGAGCGCTCTTGGAAGTTAGTTACTTTCATTCCAATTCAAGGGCTTTCAATTTGCTAACTGCGCTGCGGGTAGTTTCCTCTCTTAGGTCTCTTATATCTTGAGGGGTCTTGGGCATAGTACGAAGTTCCAGATCTGCGATGCACTGATGAAGCTATTGGATCACTCCTTCCAGTTGTGCCACCTGCTGTGGAACCCATTATTCTGTCTGGAATTCGATGACTGTCACAGAGCGAAGTTCTCTATTGACCAGTTCCTTTATCTCGAGTTTCTCTGTGAGAAACTTCTCCTTGCTCTACTGTAGCTCTGCTTTCTCTTCCTCCCACTTTGTTTGCAGGGCTAGTTTTTCGTGTTCTGCATTACTGCGTTGTTCTAGAAGATCTTCATGTGCCTGCACCAAAGACTAGGTGTCTTGCGCTATCTCTTTTTGAGCTCGTCGAAGGCGAGATTCAAGTTTATCGGCGATCTGGTGCAATTGGACTGGCTCATCTCCTGGTTCTTTTGTTCCAACTGTCAAGGGTGCAGTAGAAACTATGTGGCTGGACTGTAGTGCTTGCTGCACTTCTTGAAGTTCACCCTTGATTCGGAAGAATACCTCCTCCTGCTTCGCTTCTTGCCTTTCTACGATCTCCAGTGAAGCGTCATTCAACGCAGCGACTAAGAAGTCGAAGTCGTCTGGGGTGAGGGTAGTCTTAAACGTAGTCCTGGTGGCTTTAACTTTCTTCCAGGACGAAGGCTTTGGTGGGATCCTCCTCCTCTCTAAGCGGAGTAACTTCACCTTTGTTTTGCTCGACTTCTGTGCCACCTAGCTCTCCACCATCGTCTCCCTGCTTAGGTGAGATCGAAGTGGTCTTCGCCGATGTGCTATGGAAATCTTGCACTTCATCATCTTTCTTCGTCTTGCTTGGTCCAGGTGTGTGCGGCATAGTTTCAAGGCTATCCACATCGAACATCTCTACGGGGTCCGCTGGAACAAGGAGGTCCACCGACCATTCCTTGGTA
The DNA here is from genome assembly GCA_009831015.1 of Picea engelmannii. NCBI lineage: Eukaryota > Viridiplantae > Streptophyta > Pinopsida > Pinales > Pinaceae > Picea > Picea engelmannii. The sequence goes on from ML803043.1 coordinate 240,981, forward strand.
ATCTCCTCCAAGTCATCTTTTGTCCACTTGTTATATGAATGGAGCTGTTGTTTATGCTCATCAACGCGCGCTGTAATATAGGTGAAGTGGCGGTCCGCGTTGAATTTCATCAAGGGTCTAAACCTGTGAAGTGTGTTCGGGGTGATGCGCGGTGTAGACTGGATTGCGATCTTCAACTGGTTGTAACAGGCATGGAAGACGGCATTGGACTACCACTGCTTGTTCATGTCACTGGAGTACCATAGCGTACAAAACTTCGCGGCCAGTGGTTCGAAGGGTTCGATATCTGGGAAAGTGGCACCTTCTGGTAGCTCCCAGGCGATGAAATCGATCAGTATGAGAAGCCAGCTAAAGTGGAACTCATACCCTTGGTCTTGCGCTTCTCTACAATCAAGCTCTAGTTGGTTTACAAGGTACTGCGCCCATTTCATCTGTAGTCTCTCCGCGCACTTTCTTGCGAGGTCAACTACGAATCCAGTCACTTGGGTTGGTCTGTTCTTGCCCACGATCAGCTGACAGGCAAGGCGCACTACGCCACTCTGGATAGAGGCTACCTTGTAGCCTCGCGTGCCCTTCTCAACATTGCCATAAGTTTATTTAATCCTCTGCGCTAATGCTCGGTCTGAGGTCTTTCCAGGGTAAAACTCCTGTGGGTCAGGGCCTTGCATACTAAGCCCTGTGATCCGATTGATCAAGGTCGGATCCAAAGTGATGCGACGGTTCAACCATAAGTATCCTCTGTGGTAGCAGGACATCAGTAACTTGACGCATGCGTTGACTTCTTGGTGTATGCTGAAGTGCAGGATCTTCATTATATTGAGCAGTGTGGACTGCGCGAGGTTCTGGGTCCATGACTGCGGGATAATCTTGGAATTCTTTCCTTTGGTCCTGGTTAAGTACTTATGCGGGGCTAACATGCTGTAAGCTTTACGATATCCAAGGCTGAAGTCACTAAATTTTAGTGTTGCGAGCTTATCCTGGTCGACACGAACTATGTGCACCCCTTTCGGAAGGTACGTGGTGATCAAAGTATACTCGAAGTCTCGAGGTACACTGTCACAATTGATGGCACTTCTCATAGGTTGTAGGTAAGCCGGTAGAATGCGTGGAATAAGCTTGGTGTTCGCGATGTCGTCTCTGTGTTTTGTCTGTTTCTCATCAGTCGGCCAGGATGGACTGGCGCGAGTAGTGGAAGGAGAGCCCTGCAGTCCTCTTATTGACGATTCTTGGATTCCTGTAGATAACCCTCGCTCCGACATGACTCTCTCAGTCATTAAGTCAATCAAAACTTCTTCGACTATTTTCTCTGCAACGCTGATCTCGTCCGACATACAGGCTCGGGGTCAATTAGATCGGGTGTGAACTGAATTCAGAGACTGCAATGAAGGGTATGGGAACAAGGCAATGATCACAGTGCAAAATAATCTTAGGCTTTGGGCTCAAATTCTCAGTTAGCAAAAGTATTCTCAGTCCGTGGCGCGACGGACTAAATATGAAACTTAGCAATGGTGTGCTTGCAACGGGTATGAGGCATCATTAACTCGTGTTTTGTTCGTTATGGCGTGGTCTAACGGTCTAGTGGCGAACCATCAATGCTTTCTGACCTGTTCGGAGCGGCAGTCGAACGGTTATATCGGCTTCCAACAACTATATTGCTTCGTCTCAGTGAAGTGGCCTATGTCGCTGGTCTGATATCTCGACAAAGTTCAAATTCTGCAAGTTTTCCTTCTGCGAGGATCCCTCTGGAATCTTCTGTAGCCTATCGATCTTAGCTCTCTTTTTACTTAGCTTCCTAGCCTTCTTTCCAGCGAGCTTCGTCTTGGTGATTCTCTTCCCATTTTGATTCTTATTTTCCTTGGACATAGTCACTTCGTGCTGCTGAGATTCTCTCCTAAGACTCAGGGGTAATATTTCTTCTATATCTGAGACAGATATTTCAATCTTCTGTGAGTCCTCTAATGCTCTTGCAACTTTGACATCTGGGCTTCTAGTGTCAAATAGCTTTGATTTGTTTTCCTGTTCTTCAATCAACTGCGCAATCCTTCTAGTCATGAAATCTTTTAACTCTTGTTTCCGTTGTTCCAAAAATTCTTCTTCTTCCTTTCGTCTAGCTTGATCGTTGTCAACCCAGGGCTTTCCTAGCAACATGGTAAACGGGGCGCGGTCCTTAATAAATTTAATAATCTCAAAATCTTCTTCAGTCGAAGTTCCATTGGCATTCATAGATATCTGAGTGAGATTTCCACATAGGGTTACCAATTTTCCTCTGAATATCCTTATTCCTCTTAATGAATGGATCATAGCAGGCCTTCCTATAGCTTCCCAAGTTCTCTCTGACATAATGTTCACTTGTGTTTCTTCATCAAGAACACAGTCAATGTCGAAGTCTCCTATTCTTACCTCGATACATTCTTTTTATTTAAAGATCTCTGATAGCCTAACATGTCAGAGATCATTCAAGGTGTCTTTCATCTGTAGCAATACCTTCTCTGATTCCTTCCAGGGTTCTACTATTTCTGGATCTACCTTAGGGTTTTCATCATTCAGATTCATTCTTTCAAGCTTAGCAATCATTCTAGGGAAATCCAACACTTCATGGTCCAAAGCTTTGCAACATAGGCAACTAGATCTTCCACCAGGGCATTCCTTAGCAAGATGTCTCGATCTTCTGCAACTGTAACAGATGGTTAACCCTCTCTTTCGTTTAAATGTTCCCCAACTTCTTCTGTACTGCGCACCAGGATCATGGTAGCTAGCCTGCAAAAAATTCTTTCTAGGATCCTGCATCCATTTGTTAGTCCAAACATTCTTTCTATGTATAGGTATAACATATCTATCATTATGCTTATCAGATTTATTCATATCAAACTTTCTTTCATCTATCAGAGCCTTAGTTTTCAAGCTAGGATAGAATCTATCAAACACACCTAGATTCATGTTTTTAGAAACAAAAATTTCCACTTATCTTACTTCTATAGAGTACAAAACTGCCAGATCTAAAAACTTTTAACTATTCTTACCTTTATTAGAGCACTGAGCTTACAGATCTTACCTCTTTTCTTCAGATCTGACCTCTTTTCTTCATAAACTTAATGTTGAAAACCTGGCCTCACTACACCTGGCTTCTAGACTTAATGTTGAAAACCTACATTTGATCGGTGATTCTAAAGTTGTCATTGACTGGCTGAACAACCATGGTAAGCTACAACCAATCAATCTTCTGGCCTGGAAAGACAAAGTTAGAACACTTTTGCAACACTTCCAAAACCTCTCCTCTCATTCCTCCTGGGAATTCAATAAGGAAGCGGACTCACTATCCAAATTATCACTAAAAAAAAAGGTTGGAGTTCTTTCCTTCAACCACTGGCTGGATGGACATGAGGGACCCACACTAGCCTATAAAATTTTCTAGCACTGGAGGCTCCAGATTGATGGCAGACATCAACTATTTTCCTTTTATTTCTCCATTTCTAGCAGCAATAACCTCTCGACTCTCATTCAATTTCTGGTATTAGTTTTTTTTTCAAAATGAGCATTGAGGCAACTATTGTATCATTTCTACTTCACTCTACTGATCATCCGCCAACACCTCGCCATGTGATCATTACAGTTGATTGCAGTGTCTGAAACGGATCCACTGCTAATGTATTTGATGTGTGAACACATTATATTTTCTAAATATAATTGAGAATTTTTTTCGACTGGAAAAAAAAAGTATTAACAGAGAATCATTAATATATAATCGACATATTTATGTTTTAACGTGTCTCTTTATTCTAAGGTGTTTCAAACAAACATGTATTAGAAAATAAGGGCGTTGTCTAACTGTTCTAAGTTTTTTCCCTCCTCGTCTTAATCCGACGACATGAAATCACACCTTTATGTTATAGATTTAACCACTCAAATCTGCATATCCAACAATATCTTCAATTTTGAGTGAATATCCCAAAAAAAAAAATATGTTAAAAAAAAAAAGCAAGTGGCACATTTAGAATACTGCCAAAATAAGTGCACTCTTTACAAATAAACAATATAAATAACATAATAAACAATATTTAATATTGTATAATAATTCTAGCAATTTAAAAATTCCATCTAAAGTCTTCGATCCTTCCCTAATTATTCTACTTAGCTTCTTGGATCTCCCGTACAATATCTTTATCTTCTTCCGCGCCATTTCTTGCAAAGTGTGCGGACTAAAGATTTAAGTCGGACTGTTTTTGCAAACTCAAAACTGAGAGATTTATTTTTATATACAGAAAGCACTGCAGCCTCCTGCGCAAATGGCTTTGGGGCAAAAGGCGTTTACAAAAAGTAGTTGTGCTCAAATCTTGCAAAAGCGCAACAGACAAAAGGCTTGGTACAGATTAATGCGAAGACTTTTGTAAGTCCAAGATTATGCAATCGTAATGCTGCAAATGGAAATTTTTCATTATTGTAGCAGAAAATCACATTTTCCAATTATAAGTTAATTTAAGTTAAAGTCAATGTCATAAGTTTTTTATTTTAAATTTTTTATTAATTAAAAATAAATTTAAAAGTTTTATTTTATTATTTTTTATCAATTAAATTGATTTTTTATTAATTAAAAATAAATTTCAAATTTTTTTTATTATTTTTTTAAATTGGTAAAATAAATTATAGTTACAAATGAAAAAAATGTAATTTTATTAATAAATTTCAAAGTTTTTTTATTATTTTTTTAAATTGGTAAAAGAAATTATAGTTATAAATGAAAAAAAATAATTTTATTTTTAAAAAGTAGAATAAAAAAATTTATTTTTAAAACATAGAATAAAAAATTAAAAAGGAAAATTTTTAAAAGTGTTATGTGAAAAGCTTTATATGATATTGTTAGTTTTTATTTATTATAAAAAAAAGTGGTTGTCAATTTTTATGCTATATTTTTATTTTGATGTGATTACACATATTTCATTTTAATGTTTTTATGAGGACAACCACTTAAATAAAAAATTAAAAAGGAAAATTTTTAAAAGTGTTATGTGAAAAGCTTTATATGATATTGTTAGTTTTTATTTATTATAAAAAAAAGTTGTTGTCAATTTTTATGCTATATTTTTATTTTGATGTGATTACACATATTTCATTTTAATGTTTTTATGAGGACAACCACTTATTCATGTGTTAAATTATATATATATATATATATATATATATATATATATATATATATTAGTGATATATTTATAATTTTTTTTAGGTCTAAATATGTGAGGAATTGGCCAATTTTTAGCTCCTTTAAAATATACTTTGTAAAAATTATTTTAGAATTGATGGAAAGGTATATATAAGATGTTAACATTGTACAATTTGATTGTAATAGGGTATTTAAGGGTGTTGAATCCATTTTTGTATTAAAAATAATAATTTCATCTTCAAAGATTGCATAATAGATTCTCATGATAGAAAAACGAAAAAATCAAATTCATAAAATGTTTAGCCGCCTTTATGAATCGTGACACTATTCTACACATTGAGATCTTTCCAACGGTGCAAAAATAATGTCAATCAAAGCTCGTATGCAAAAGTTACGCCTCCCACAGGTTTACCTACCGTGTTGACCACCATGGTACAAGAGGATGCCACGTTAGCCCCCATTACTCACGCATATGAGGCTAGCCACATATGGACTTTCAAGAAGATTCTAGAAGGTCAAAACTCATATGCAAAAGTTACGCCTCCCACAGGTTTACCTACCGTGTTGACCACCATGTTACGAGAGGATGCCACATTAGCCCCCATTACTCACGCATATGAGGCTAGCCACTTATGGACTTTCAAGAAGATTCTAGAAGGTCCAAAACCTTATCACAATTGAGGGTTTAGAAAGTCAAAACCCTACCCCTAGATGGCTATCAGGTTATGTTAAATACTAGGCCACTCAGAGGAGAGGGGGTTCCATTGTTTTGCATTATATCTTGTTCCATTTTGTGAGCATAACATAGGAGGAGAGATTAAGTAGTAGCCATACATGCCATAGTGTGAAAGACAACTCCACATAGAGTGTCTCTTTCTTTGTACTTGCATTTGAAGAAAAGAGAGTAGAGCAGCCTCACCTTCTAGCTGGGTTTTCTCTCGTATTAGGTTTCCCAGGTTATATCTTGTGTTTATTTGTGGAGGGTGCGTGTGTAATTAATTATGCTCTCTATTTTTCTTATTTGAACTATTTTATACATTTTAAGTAGAAAATCGGTAATCAAAGAGTCTGAGATCTAAAGGAAATTAACCTTCATAGTAAAGATTTCAATATTTTATTAGATACGTTGTGACGAACTATCGAGTGGAATATCCACGATAGTTTATAGATCATAAAGCCTTTAACCCAGTTTATAACAAGCATCAAATCCTCATAGACTTGCAGTTTCCCCACCTTCTTCTCGAGGGCAAGTTTGTGTAGGAGTTTATGTGCATGTAGTTCAACCCAATTGTTACTTTCCACTCCCAGATGTTCTTTAAAGTAGAAACTAAGAGAGGAAAGAAAAGTAATACCTTTAACTCCATTGTGACTAGGATTCCCATGGCTTTCCCTGTCACATACCCACTACCTAAATCAGATTTTTCTGGTCTTCTGCCGAATCAGAAGCCCTAAACATCCATGGAGGACCAGCGTAAGCTGGTCCTTTCTCTCTCCCCGCTCCCATGTGGTCGCGGGTCACGATCACAGTCCGAATAAACGCAGTACCTCTTTCATATTTTGTGCCTCGACGCTACAGTGATGTCGAGTCGTTTGACTTGGCAACCGCCGAATCCCGACAGGGCTAGCGATCAGCCAATGGGGCGAATCCCTACAGGGTTAGCAAATGGCTAATAGGAACAAATCCCAACAGGGCCAGAGAACAACCAATGAGAAACGACCCCGTTGCGCGGTTAAGTAGAACATAGGTGGCAGAGAGGGAAACGCGACACGGTGGTCGACATGACAGGAGGGGCCCCACTTCACACGCCACACTATTCCGGACGCCCCCCCCATTAAAGGCAGAATGGCAAGGGGGGTCCGGAATCCGCCTGAGAACCGTTGATCATGATGAATTAATCTCGACTGTTCGAGAGTTGCGCGTCTAATTTCGGACCCCCCCCCCATTAAAGGAAGAATGGAAAGGGGGCTCCAGAATGAATCCTCAGCCGTAGATCTGGGCGGGTGGACTATGGCCATCAATATTTGTTCGCTACTTACCCTAATGCGCGCTCGCGTCCCAGCGTAAAACTGACATCTCTTCTTCACATCGGACGGTCGTTACGAACCCTGAGATTTCCCGAAGGAATCTTGTCCGTCCATCGGGACTTAGCCACATGCTATTGTCTCGACATTATGGATCGGGATTTGTCAAGGCAAGAACCCGAGTTTTTGTCAGTGGAACTCCCGAATCCCCGATCCCCGAAACGGGTAGTCTCTCAACACGTCACCTCCTTAAATCGGACGGTCCACAACTGCTCCGGGTTTTCCACCCAGGAAAATCCCGACCCCTTGTCGCCAGGACTCACGATCTCGCTATTTCCGATTCCTCGGAATGGGAGATCTCACGACGCGTGGCCTCCGTCAATCGGATAGCTCAGATCCATCTCGGGGTTTTGACCATGGAAAATCCCGAACTCTTGTCAACAGGAATCCCGATTCCGCGATTCTCGATTTCCCGAAATGGGAGATCTCACGACACGTGGCCTCCGTCAATTGGAAGGCTCAGATCCGTCCCGGGGTTTTCACCATGGAAAATCCCGAACTCTTGTCAACAGGAATCCCGATTCCGCGATTCCCAATTTCCCGAAATGGGAGATCTCACGACACGTGGCCTCCATCAATCGGACGGCTCAGATCCGTCCCGGGGTTTTCACCATGGAAAATCCCGAACTCTTGTCAACAGGAATCCCGATTTCGCGATTCTCGATTTCCCGAAATGGGAGATATCATGACACGTGGCCTCCGTCAATCGGACGACTCAGATCCGTCCCAGGGTTTTCACCATGGAAAATCCTGAACTCTTGTCAACAGGAATCCCGATTCCGCGATTCCCGATTTCTCGAAATGGGAGATCTCACGACACGTGGCCTCCGTCAATCGGACGACTCAGATCCGTCCCGGGGTTTTCGCCCCTAATACACTGGAGTCTTAACCTTCGGGTAACTCCTGACAGATCCAATGGCTGTCAGGTTTTTCAGCCGAGATCTGACGGCTCATAATGGTTCCTACCCATGCATTCTTCCACGACTCCCTCGGCGTGGAAAAGATCCACGGTCCAGATACTCTCATGAACCTTGGGGATCTACGGTCCTAAACTCTTCGCTACCCACGAAGACATCGGAAAACCAAGTGGTAAGGCATTTAACACCCTACTTTCTCCTACTAATCTAACGGTCGTGGGTGACCGCAGATTCCCCGACGAAATCTCGTCCGTCGATTAATACCTATAAGGTTAAGGTACTTAACTTTCCAGCTCCTTCATCCGATCTAACGGTTGTGAGTGACCACAGATCTCCCGACGGGATCTCATCCGCCGATTCGTTACTTCATCCTTATGCTGTCATATCGGTTTTCAAGAGGATCGTTCCTCCTTATGAAGGGTTACTAAGGCCTTACGATTTCACAACCGCCTTCCCGGTTCTTGATGGGCTTTTCAAGGAAGGTAATTCTATGGGGGAGTTACTCAGGGTACTACCTGAGGTATATAAGGATGTCATCCTCCCGAGAGCCAGGCGCGAAGTCTGAATTGGAACAGTACGCACACAAATAACGAATTCATGTGGACATAAACCATACGTAGTCTTTCCATATAAATATACAACTACTAGTATTGATCAAAACACCATACAATCATTCTTATAATGAAATCATTCACAGTTTCACAACTTATGAGCATAATTATCAGAATAAGCATATATATATATTTCAAGATGCCAGAGGCAAAACACTTATCAGAGATAACACCAGGGGTCAAGCAACTGTTGAGAGGGGTGCTCGTTTCCACCCAACCATAGGCTTAGCGACTCCCAGCAGATTTACCACTAGCCACCCCCGAGCTGAGACCACGATGCTGTGAGACTGCGTCTCTGTTTGGCAGTGACCAGAAGCGAAGGTTGCAATCCTTCCTCTCTGCTATCACTCACTTTGCATATTTCCAGAGTTCTCCCCTCGTGTCTGCTCCCGCCCAATCGCTTCTACCCCATGCCTTATCCTCTTGCGAGGTTGCGTGTGGCGCGATTACCCTCGCACTAGCCAGTCATGATGGCTCTACGGATGGGTGGTTCACCTCCCCATGCCTCATTAATTCTTGAGGAGCCATCAACCTACCAGTCTGTGAGGCATTTAATTCGGGGCCAGCGAGCCGCTTTTGGTTCGCTGGGCCAGTGGAGTCCAAATACGGTATTAATTCTCGGTGGAAGATAATGCCACCTTTTCAGGTGCCTTCCACCACCATCGTGGTCTCTTTTCGGCACATCCCCTCTCAGCAGTCCTGCAATAAAATTCATAAGGCTATTCACATTTATGAGTTTGCCATAGTTCTTGGCCAGTCCAATTATTATTACTAACTAGGGGAAACATGGTGTTACAATTCCCTCCCCCGTAAAAGGAACATCGTCCTCGATGTTCTTATCTACTAACATGAATTGCATGTACAAAAGTAAACAAAATCGGATATGCCTGTCTCATGGCATCCTCCATTTCCCATGTAGCCTCATCTGGGCCAAATTTTTTCCACTGCACCTTGACCTGTGCAATGGTTCTATTCCGGAGCGGGGTTTCCTTTTTGTCCAGTATGCATTGGGGTTATGGTAGAAATTCTCCCTCCAGTTCCACCTAGATCACAGACCAGTCAATTATATGATTAACATCATGTACATATTTCTTCAATAATGAAACATGGAAAACATTATGTTCTTTTACTGTGGGAGGAAGTGCTAGCCGATAG
>ML803044.1:14490-26337 GCA_009831015.1 Picea engelmannii
ATGAATATCTAGTTTTCAAAACAATGATAACTAGAATAGATTATAGATAAGTGTGACACCCTTACAGATACCTCAGACATTTCTTCACTACCAGCAGGCATGTTCAGTACCCCAGTGAAGTTATCTGTCCCTTTTTACTAAATTTCCTTTCACCGCTTCGAATGCTACTTTTATTTTTAGACATTGCTTCACTGCCAGCAGGCCTGTTCAGTACCCTGGTGAAGTTATCTATTCTATATTTTCAGATGAGGGAAATCATTTAAATGAATTTCCTTTCATCATCTGTATGACTAGATGGGGGCAATCAGTTATGAATTTCCTTTCACCATCTGTCTTTAGCTCATAATTATGAAGCGGGGGCAATCAGTGATACTTAAAATATCAGAGTTGGTGATCTGTGTAAAATTTTATAATCAAGGTTTGTCCACTTGTTTTGATTATTCTAGGTCAATGTTTCTCAACCTTCAAAACTTCCTAAGTCAGTAGAGAAAAAGGGAAAATACTTTCAAGGAATTTTCTTTTGAGCAAGCTAAAAAGTTCAGACAAACTGTTAAACAACTTAAGATATATAGATTTAATCTCAAACTTAACCAATTTTAGTCAGAGAGAAAAAGATGTATATTGACCTATCTGAACTCAATCATTTGATAAGTTTCCAATTTAATACAAAATCTCTTCAACTTTCAGGCACATGGTTCAAAATCCAAATTTTATTTCAAAATAGTCTTATATTAAGTTGTTGAACTCATGTACAAAACATGTAGAAGGTATGTATTTATAGATTTGAGACATAACTGCACAGGAAAGCAGGGCATTCAGTCTTATGTCTTCGAAGATTAGACAGGCTCCTGGCCAACTGCTCAGGCAGAAACTATCTCAGAGACACAAAATTATTTTTCTTTATATTTTTATGATTTTATAATTTTTTATTTATTTATTTATTTTATTTTTTATTTATTTATTTTTATTTTTTTATTCCATGTAATGCTTTAAGAATCGTGCATTAACAGGGGCATTTAGGATCTTACCATCTAGATTTTCTAGTAGAAAAGAGTTGTTACCTTCAGAAGAGGATATTTTAAAGGGTCCATACCATATGTGATCAAATTTACCATTTTTACCCGAATCTTCCTTTCGAGCGTCCCACCTTAGAACTAGATTTCCTGGAAGAAAGTTCCTGTTCTTAGCCTTGCGATCAAATAGCAGCTTCATATTATCCTGTTACTTCTGTAACTTTTCGTTTATTACATCCCTGTGTTGCTGGACTTCAATTAATTGGTTAATTCGTCTGGTAAGAGGGTTTGGCTCTTCTTTCTCATCCTGCCACAGCTTCATTACAGGAAGTGCTAAGTTTATTGGTAATACCACATCTGTACCGTAAACCATCTGAAATGGTGAAGTACCAATAGATTTCTTCGTTCCTATTCGATTTGCCCATAAAGCATACTTTAAATGTAAATGCCAGGATTTCTTATTTTCCTTTAAGACTTTTTTGATTATGCTGATTAAACTCTTATTAGAAGATTCAGCCAATCCGTTTCCTTGTGGATAATATGCTGTAGAATTTCCTAGTACAATGTTATATTTTTGACAAAAACTGATCATTGCCATTGACTTGAAAGCTTGAGCGTTGTCTGTTACTATTTTTCTAGGACATCTAAATCTGGCCAATATATTTTCTTCTAAAAATTCTATAACCACTGAGTCAGTGGATTTCCTGGTAGGAATTGCCTCCACCCACTTGGTGAAGTAATCTGTGGCAGTGAGAATCCACCTATGTTGGGCAGTTGAATGTGGATTTATCTCTCCTATGAAATCAAGTCCCCATTTCTGGAAAGGTGCTTCTGTTTTGATTGGAACTAACGACATAGATGGTAACTTCTGCTTTCCAGTGAAAAACTGGCAAGGGTTACAAGCCCTTACCTTAGCATTTACGTCAGGGAACAGCTTGGGCCAATAATAACCAGCCCTTAAAATTTTGTATGCTGTAGCTCTCCAGGCGTGATGCCCCCCACAGACCCCTTCATGAAACTGAATAATGACTTCCTCGGTCTCTGATTCAACCAAGCAAACTAAGAGGAAACCAAGTGGATCTTTCCAGTATAACTTTTTATCAGAAATGCAATATTTAACTGCATGTAATTTCAACGTTCTAGCTTTGGAAGCTGACAATTCATCTAGACATTTCAAAGTCAAAAGATATGTTACTATATCTTTATACCAATCAGATGAAATGAATTTGTCTTCAATCTTGTTTTCAATTATTTGATCATCAATTTCATCTATATCTATCCAATCTTCTTCCTCTTGGGCACTGTTCATATCAAGAGCCCGAAAATTAGATTCAGCTAGCAGTCTAGCTAAACCCTGTCCTTTAACTAATTTAGTTGGCTTCACCTCCAAGTCAAATTCCTGTATTTTTGCAAGCCATCTACCCCTCTTACCGTCACTGTCGGATTGTACTAAGATATCTTTTACAGCGCTGGTAGGTACATATGCAATGATTTTGGAATGTAATACATATGTTCTAAAAGCCTTCAGTGCTTTGACCATTGCGTAAGCTTGCTTTTCCATTATGTTGTATTTCAGCTTAGCGTCTCAGAGGCTCTTACTGAAAAAGGCGATGGGTTGCTCATAACCCTCCTCATTCTTTTGTAGGAGAACAACAACCAATGCATGTTTTGAGGCGAATGAAAAAACGAAGAACTCTTTAAGATAGTCTGGACTAGCTAGCACCTGAGCTTTACTTATAACTTTTTTAATATGATCAAAAGATGCCCTTGCTTCTGTCGTCCACTTGACTTTGTTGTTCTTCCTGAGCATATCTGTGATCAGTTTAACAATTTCAGCAAAATTAGGAACGAATCTTCTCAAAAAATTTATTTTTCCTAGAAAAGATTGAATCTCTTTAACATTTCTAGGAATGGCCAATGTTTCTATAGCATCTACTCTTTTCGGATCAATTCTTATACCATCTCGGGATACTATATGGCCTAGCAATTTGCCTTCCTGCATTGCAAAATGAGATTTTTTTGGATTTAATGAAAGACCATACTTACGAAATTTCTCAAAAGTTTGTTTTAAATGAATAATGTGATCTTCATCTGATTTTGAAAACACAGTAAGGTCATCCAGATATATCACTACAAACTTATCTCTTTCGCAAACAAAGGCAATATCCATTGCTCGTTGAAATGTGGCTCCTGCATTCATTAATCCGAAAGGCATTTTATCATACATAAAAGTGCCCCAAGGTGTGGTGAATGCAGTCTTTTCTTTATCAGGTTCACTAACAGCAATTTGGTTATATCCCAAAAAGCCATCGATCATGGACATTCTAGTTGCCCCTACTACTTTTTCTAGCACATGATCCATTTTTGGTAGAGGGTAGTTATCTTTAAGAGAAGATTTGTTTAAGTTTCTGAAGTCAACACATAATCTAATCTCTCCTTTTTTCTTTCTTACCGGTACTAAATTGGCAACCCAATCAGAATATCTCAAAGGAACAATAATTTTAGCATCCAAAAGTTTTTTAACCTCTTTTTCAATAACGGGTAACAAGATTGGGTTGAACTGTCTGAGTTTTTGCTTGAAGGGTTTTACACCTGGTTTAAGTGGTATTTTATGTTCTATCACTGAGGTGTCATACGTTTTCAAATCTTCATACGACCAAGCAAACACATCTTTATACTTTTTCAGCAACTCTGTATATTTATTTTTATTTTCTACTGACAAAAATTTAGATAATTTGACATTTTTAGGATTATTTACAGTTCCTATATTACAATCTTCAACCTCTTCTGGTTGAGGTTGTAGAGTGGATTTAGAAGGGATATCGTCTTTATTGAAGAGTCTTTCCAAAGGTATCAGACCCTTGGGGATTTGATTATTTTTTAAAACAAGCATCCGATGATCAGCTATTTTATCGTGAAATTCTTTTATGTCTTCGCCTTCCTGCATGATCCAAAAAGGATCATGTTGATTCTCCTGATCATTATATGTTTCTGATAATTCATCTACAGATTCAAGAAATTTTCTAAGTTGTTCATCATCTTCAAAAACTTGCCAATGTTGTACATTGTCAGGTATGGAAGGTCGATGTCTCATTTGAATATGGTATTTTAGATTAAAAGATGTTGGGGGTTCAAAAGTTGAAGCAGCTTTGGCTAAGGAATCGGCTTGTTGGCTTTTGGATCTAGGAACAAAATGAAATTTCACAGAAGTGAAAACATTCTCAACTAGATCCCATTCACAATTTCTATAAGTCCTTAACCTAGGATGTTTTGCTTGGTATAGCCGGTTTACTTGTTTTATAATTAATTCGGCATCCCCGAATACTTCAATATTTTTAATTTTCATTTTTTTAGCGGCTTCTAAACCGAGTACTAAAGCCTCGTATTCACATACATTATTCGTACAGTCTATATACCACTGAAGCCTATAAGAGAAAGGTATGACGAATTGATTGCCAGGAGCAATAAGGAGTACTCTATCTCCGGCTCTGAGATAAGAAGAAGATCCATCAAAAAACATCTTCCAAGTACCAGTACTATATACATTTTCCTTTATTTTGTTTTTTTGAACTTTTTCTTCTATATCTTTATTATCTACATCTATCTCGAAATCATCATCTAACGATAAAATACAGTTTCCTAAATCTTGGTCCGCGATATACACTGGGTGATTTGTAGGATTTTTAGGATCACTCACAGTGAATGCCATTCGAGTTTTCCTGTATAGACGAGTGAATTGTCCTCCAAAAACGGGGATCGTTGCGTACGTCATATCTAACTGGATGGATCCTCCAAGTTTAGCACCCCAAGATCTAGATAGTAGCATTCCATATTTTGGTGGAATATCTGCAACTACCACATCCATAAGAATGCTTTTAGAGGGTATCTAAGCTAAGTTAACCACTAGGTCCTTGATCATTCCTATGCATTTAACCCTCCTAGAATCAAAAGAGTACAAATCACCATATGGTCTAGTGACTTCAAGACCAAGCTTGTCCATTATTGCTTTGGGCATGACATTATGTGAAGCTCCAGAATCTAACATACAATTGTGTAAAAGGTGGTCAAAAATAGTAAGCGTGATATAAAAAGGGGCTACAGTGTCTTTGGGACCTTCTACATGCGGACCGAAAGATATAATAGGTCTATCATCTTCTAAGTTAATTGTGTCCGCTTGACTTTCCTTTTCAGAAAAATTAATCAGTTTAGCTATTTGTTTCCGGTATACCGGATTCTTGGCTAATTCTACAAGTGGGATAGGAATTTTAATCTTACTTATTTCCTTTTCTAAGTTAAAATTTCTTATGACCTTGTCATTTTCAATAGGTGGGGCTTCCATAATCTTTTTCTCAGTTTTTTGTTGTGGTGCAAGCTTCTTTTCTTTTACAGGAGTTGGAATATTTACAGGGGTTTGAATATTTACAGGCTCTGACTGTATAGGGTTATCTATTTTATTTCTGTTTGCAGACTGTTTATCTGCAACTTTAGGATTTTCCTCATTTGTATCATTTCTAGGCAAAACCTTTTTCGCTTGAACATTAGGAAGGTTTTTATTTCTCGACCTTAGATTATATCTTCCCTGCAAATCAGCGATGATGTCATCTACAACACTTTGATATGCATGATCATCAGTTTCATTAGTGCTAACTGCATGTTTTGATTTACTTTCTCTCATTAACGATGCCTCATAATCTTGTCTAGACACATAAGGGTACCTATTATCATCACCAAGACAATCAATATCTTCGTCCAGCTGTTCAAATTCACCAAAATCCTCTTCTCCAATGTAATCTTTAGTTTTAAAAGGAGCTTGAACTTTCTGATCTTCATTTTTTATCATTTTATGTGGTCCTTGTGGCTCAGGATTTTTTCGGAAATCCTTTCTGGGAAAATTATCCCTTCTAAGTTTTTCTAATTCCATTTTAGAAATTTTGTTAGAGAGTTGTTGGATGACCCTAGCCATCTCATCTATCCTATCTCCAGCAGATTTCCCTGACCTTGAAGGTCCACCCTGTTCTTTAAATTTTTTATTTTCTTTATTAACATTTTCTGTTTTTGCTTTAAGTTTTCCATATGCCATCATATTAGATTCAATTTCTACAGCATCATCTTGCATCTTTGGAAGATCTAAAGACCGTCTCTCCCTCAACAATAAAGCAAAGTCAGGATCAAAAGCTCCAGCGTAAGTTACTTTAGCTGAAGGTTGGGAAGGCTTAACATCAGCAGGAATTTTGTTATATAGTTTATTAAATCTTTGTGTAAATTCCAATACTGATTCAAAATTTTTCTTTTTCAGAGCTCCGAATTCTGTTAGATAGTAGAGGTGATCTTTTCTCTCACCCCATTGTCTGATAAATGCATTCTCGAGATCTTGATAGGATCCTAATGATCCAGCTGGCAAGGATCTAAACCAAGTTCTTACTTGTCCTTCAAAGGTTTGAAAAAGTAATCTAGAATAAACATCTTCATGTTCTATTCCCAGAATGTCTGCAAATTGATCGAAAAAATTAATATGTTCTTGTGCGGTTAGATCACCCTACCCTGTGAATTTAGGGAGGCTCTTCATATAGTTTTCAGGAAGATCATGAAGAGGGGCAGGAAGAACTAAGGGAGCATACCTAGTGGCCACTTTGGCAAAAATTACAAGAACTGGTATCTGATTCCCTCCTCCTCCACCACCTTCGCCGCCTCCTCCACCTCCTCCAACATTTAGTCCTGCCATGGTTGGATTTGGAACTGAAGTTAGGACAGTGTGTGGGGAATATTCTGGGGAGACAGGAGATGAAACTTCAGGAAAAGAAAATGTGTCAAAAGAGGGTAGTAACGAAAGCGATCGTTCAAAAGATTCAGAAGAATTGGATTTGGTAGAATTAGACTGATCTGTATTTAAAGTTGATAAAAGGGTTTGTTTAAAAGATTTTCTTGATTTTAAGATTTTCTCCGGATTTGAGATTGGCGAGGTCTGTTTGGTATCCGGATTTTTTCTGGTGTTTTTTCGGCTACTAGCCAGTTTATTTATTTATTTATTTATTTTTAAGTGGAGTCGCCAAGTGAAAGATGATTAGCCTTATAAAGTTTTCTTCTCTTGTTCACTATCAAGAACAAAAAAGTGTCAATGTCGTTCTACCCATGGAATTAATTCGTTACTTCGCTCCCCGGCAACGACGCCAAAAAGATGTTGTTCCAGAGTTTGTGTTTTAAGGCTATAAAACACACCGTCTAGGCATCCAAATGTGATAATACTTTTAAAACAAAGAAACCAAGAAAACTAGATCAGATTCAATTTATCAACTGTCTCTGTCTTGCTTCACGTTGTTCCTGGATAGTTATGTCACGTTCAATCGCTGCCCATGATCGTTCTAACTCGGTTCTATTTGTTGCAGTTTGTAAGATGGTATTAAATAAGTTCAATGCAATACTGGTTTGGTCTTGTAAACCGGGTTCTATGTTTGGTTGTCTACCGTCAGGGACTGTCATGGGTGATTGGTTTTTTATATGTTTGTAACAGGGGTTTTTTATAAATTTGTTACTTCAAACATTCAGGTAAGATATTGATAAAACAACTTTAAAACTTTAAACAGAAAAGTAAAGACACAATCAAGGTCGTTTCCTGGTCCAGTGACAATTATGAAATTGTAAACAATGAAACATAACACAGAGAAATATAAGGCTTTAATCTAGAAAGAATCTTATATTTCTATTAACAATAATGAAAGGAACGCGGGTTTTTCTAACAAAAGAAAATATTAAGGAACAGAAGGTTACAGGTCTTAAAATTATTAAAATAATTCCAGAGGAAAAACTGCAAAACATTCAACATCCAAACCAATCTGATATTATAAACAACACTTGCATATAATCCCAAATTAATTCACTTGCTAGAAATACACATTTAGAAGAAGATTCAACAAATGAAAATAGACAAGGGAAGAAACATAGTCACTGAATGACAAGATCCAGAATCTTGTTGTGAATGATATTCTGATAAACTTTAAAGCTGATCGTACAAAATGTCTTTTTTCCAAAATTTCTGAAGCCTTGTTTCAGCCTTTCGAAATTATATTTATACATKTATGTTCAAAACTTCCGTTGGTAACTAACCAACTTCCTAATCTTTCGGTTGTATAAACTATTGTCAACCATTTATAATTTATTACAAAATACTAAAAATAGAAATATGTACAAAGTTTTAATTCTGAATCGAAGAACCTTCTTTATCTGCTTCAGCTGCTTGAGCATGTTTCTCTAAAAAGTTCATTAAGGCCTTAGGAGCCTCAGGTATCTCGTTTGCTTCAAATGAGAAGAAATTTCTTTGTAGTTCTGGCAACCGGTTTGTAATGGTTCTCTCTGTAGACTTAATTTTTTCCAATTTTGAACTAGAAGCTATCATTAGCTTCTCGATTTCTGCCATATTAACCATTGTGATATTAGAGATTTCAGCTTTCTTCTCTTCAAGTTCTTCTCTTGCCTTCAGTTGATGCCTGTTAATATCAATTTCTCCGAATGAATTGGATAAGCCATCTGCTCCGATACGTGTTGATTCTTTTTCAATGAAATCAAAAATCTTTTGGCAATCTTCACTGACATTTTTTGTAATCCTTTTATAACCTTCCAAGTTTGTTTCCAAAACCTTTATCATTGCATCTCCTTTCAATTTCTCTGAAATGGACAACTTCTGTGATTTTCCAGTTTCTTCCTTCTTTAAAGCAGTGATTATCTTTTGGAAAGAATTTCTTACTGCTTTAGCTTCCCTTTCTTTTTGCATTGCCTTGTCCATAGACTTCTTAGATTCTTGGAAATAACTTTGGATGATTTCCAGATTGCAAAATACCTTTTGTTGTTCCTCCTTAATATTGGCATATATCTCTGATGCTTTATTCTTGAATTGATCTATTCCAATCACTCGATTAGTAATTGAAATGATCTTACCTTGAAGAGATTTATTTTCATTTCCCAGTGCCTGCACTTGTTCTTGAGTTACCTGTATCATATTCTTTGCCTCATCCAGATTTTCATTTAGCTTTTGAATTTCCTAGATATCTTTAAGTCTAGCTTGCTCAAGTCCTTTTTGTATTCCCCAGCCGATTATTTTTTCATTTTCTTTCAACCTATCCTGTAGCTGTGTGATTTCCTGATCTTTCTCCTCAATCATAGTGATTAAATTTCCTACAGAGTAAATATTTGCCGATGCTATGGCCCCCATAGTCCCTGCTAACTCTGTAGCAAATTCACTTTCTTTCATCTTTTTTCCATCAATAATAATTTTGTGTTTTTTAACTGTTCTTTCTCCTACAGGATGTAATTCCTGTTTCAACACAGCTCTACTTTTTTTGCTGAAAAAGTAATCTGATGAAGGTATTTCATCTCTGCTAATTGGTTCTAAATCACTCCCGTACAAAATACCTTCGTGAGGGTTCCCAAAAGTAGCTTGCAGTGGGGTTAATGCTGTAATGGGGCTCCCAAGTTCCTTCGAAGTTGTTCCCCCAACTGTCTTTGGTATATCATCAAGGTTTATTGGATTAGTCTCTGCTCCTTTTCCTTTTTCTGTTTGTGTTTCCCTGGTCTGGGAAATTTCTGTATTCTGAGGAGGAATCTCAGAATATTTTGATTTACCTTTGTCACTTGCGTCATATTGAGCAATGGTTTCAAAACTTGGAGGAATGGTTTCTGGAACCTGATCTGATGTTGACACTTCACCCTGCAAAATATTTGGTAAACACTGTCATCTATTTCTTTGGAAGGATGCAAACCCCACCTGTGCATCAGGTGACAAGGTTTGCACTCTGATATGAAATTCCTCATATGACTTAGCATTTATGAAAATATCATCATAAAATGAATCTTCATGTTCATATTCTTTTAATCTAGATTGTGTAACATGCCGATTGATAATTTGATATGGATCATGTTTCCTGTGTTCTATATCTACTAATTTTACTTCACTCAATGATTCCGCTTCCAACTTAGAATGACCAAATTTTAATAAAGAAAATTTTCCTAGATAAACGGGAAAAGATGGCCATGACTTCTTCTACTGGGCTTTTAGTTCCAGTCCAATACTACCATTTACCAACTGATGAGCCACTTCTCTGCAAATTAATCTATTTGGGAGTATCTTTGGGAGTGCATGTGGTGGAATAGAACATCCATACACCCTAACATATGAGAAATTTTATTCAATGAACCAATCAACCACTATTTTGAGGTTTTCTACTATGGTACTGGAGATGCAAGGAGGTTCGCACCCAAAGAACATTATGTGTAGAGGGATAATGACATAATGACATATCTCATAAAAATTATGTTTGGCGTTTTCTTCCCAAATAGTTGAATGGTACTTATGGACAGGCTCTATACAAGAATCATTCCAACTCCAATTCATCAATGGGAATGGAGTCCTAAAGAAAATAGCATCTATTATATAAGCCGACATATAAAAGGCCACTGGCTATCCCTTTGCCCTAGCTGTTTTGTAGTTTATAACTTTTGAGGCAATGTTATCTGATAATATTTTATGCCAATTGAAACTACGCCCTTCTAAAACTTCTTCTAAGAATGGTGTCCAGTCTGCATTGAAATGAAAAGGATCTTTTCTTCCAAAGAGTCTACATAACATCATTCCTAAATACACCATGTA
Source organism: Picea engelmannii (assembly GCA_009831015.1). NCBI lineage: Eukaryota > Viridiplantae > Streptophyta > Pinopsida > Pinales > Pinaceae > Picea > Picea engelmannii. The sequence continues at coordinate 25,141 of ML803044.1, forward strand.
TTCATTTAGGGAAGTTGTGGCATAAATTCCATGTTCATTATTTCTAAACTTGTTCGGATCTCTTGCCCATCCTTTAATCATATCAAGGTATTTTTGGCCGCCTTCTACACATTGTTTTTGTTGAAAAGCATCTAAAAACTCTTTATTAAACGTATGCCTATAATTGGGTGATAATTTATACATTACTTGGATATGTTCAGGCCTGAATGAGCCAATAACCACTCCTTTCTCCTTCAGGATACTACTTGTTGGAACGTCCACCTTATCCAGAGCCCAGGCAACCATATCTGTATATGAAACTAGTCTCGAGCGTGCAAAAACTTTATGGAGACCAGTCTCAGAAATATCTCGGAGATTTTCCCCACCTTCATCCGAATATGAAAGTTCATCTTCCATTTTCTCTGCAATTGCAGCCCATGATTTAAGATTGTGTACTACTCCAGCTGCAGAAGTGTCTGAAATGATATCGCCTTCTGGTTGTTCTTCGGTTTTCTTTGAAGCCTTTTTGGGTGCCATAACTGTATGTGAAACCGGCTCTGTGTTCAGTACCTCAGCAACAAGATTCCAAAGAAAACAAAACTGCTAATGGTGGAGTAGCCCAAAAGAAGAGGAAAAACTCTGTGTTCTCTTGAATACCTGTAGCAGAGCAGAATTCAGCTTCGGGATAATGCAAACATTCAAAAGTTATTTTGAATATAACATAAAATCATCGAGATTCGTTCATCTGTTATGAAATAAATGCAAAAGATATTCCCGATAATATGCATTTAATTTTTGTACCTGAGCTTTTCCGATATTTTCAAATATGATAGAAACTTGCTTAATTAAACAATTTCCACTTTAAAGATCATTTATTAAAAGTTTAAAACCTTAAACTTTGTTTCAAAGAGTGGTTAATAAACGTTAATCTTGCTTTAAGTTGAAAACACTTTCATCGGGGTTTCGGAACTTTCGATGTCAAGGAAATAAATCATTGTAAAACCCCGATCGCCGAAGTTGCGATATATCATTTAGTTAAAACCCTATTATTATCTTAATTAATTCAGATTACCTTTCGGGATTTTATTAATCAAGAGCTCGGGAATCGGGAAATCGGGAATCGGGGAATGGAAAATTCAATGATATGAAAATCGTTGTTCGTAAAATCGCGAATTGCGATTTCTCGATATGATTAGTTGCTCTTAATTATGTTTAACA
>ML803044.1:30450-53823 GCA_009831015.1 Picea engelmannii
AGGCAGAGTATGTTGTTGCTAAAGAGGCTAGTAAAGAGATGATTTGGTTATAGAGGTTTATGGAGGAATTAGGAAAGAAGCAGGAGAACAACAGGTTGTACTGTGATAGTTAGAGTGCCATTCACCTTGCAAATAACTCAACCTTCCATTTGAATACTAAGAATATACAGTTGAGGTACCACTTCATACGATCCACCTTGGAATATGGACATTTGAAGTTGGAAAAGATACACACTAGCTAGAATCCTGCAGACATGTTAACAAAGGGAGTAACCAGGGAGAAACAGAGTTCCTGCTCAGTTTCAGTTGGTCTTCAAGAATGAAGATGAATATGAGAAATTTTCCAGGTCCAAGAAGGTTCAGAGTCCAGCATATACAACAGTGGTGGAGTTGTTGAGATCAATCTCCAAGTGGGAGATTGTTGGTTGTGGAGCCTAATTATCTTCCTGATTCAGAGGTCCTTGCTTTCAGTCGTGTTTATACCCCATGAAGTATTTACACCCCAGAAGTATGTACTTTTTTCCACACGGGGGAGTGTAGAGGGGGGGGTACCCCCTCTACGGGGTCTAGGGGGTCTGGGGGCGAAGCCCTCGAAGGAAAAATTTCCTTGTAAATGTATATTGTAATTTCATTGTAAATCTGGATTGTTCATTATAAGGTCGCAAATCTAATGGTAGAGATTATGTTAGGGTTTTTTTCCCTAGAAGGTAACCCTCTTTTATGAGGGAAATGTATTGCAGCTATGGTTGATGGTGAATATTGTATTCTGAGATAGGAGACTATGAGAGAAAGAAGAGGAAGTTAAAACGGGTTTGCTGTAGGTTGTATCCCTTCATATGCTGGATAATAATAAAGGAAGGACCTGGAAATTTCTCTGGTGGATGTAGCCCACACTGGGTGAACCACGCAAATCTATGTCTCTATTATATTGTGTATCTTCTGTGTTTTGTTTCTGCATTTGTTTTATTTTATTGCTCCACGGTCCTGGTTTTCTAGCATAAAGTGCTAAAATCACTTTTGGATAGAATGGAAAGGTGGGAGTTAAAAGGGAAGCCCATTTACATAAATCCCCAAAATACTGATAACAGAGGCTTCAGGAGGCCTAGTAACAATGTGCCACAAAATTTGCCAAGTGAAAAAAGGAGCAAAGACAGAGATGATTAGAGGATTCAAACCCCTCTCCAAAATAACCTAGTTTCTCATGAGGAAGGAGAGGAGATAGATGAGCTCAACCCTGAAATTCACTGTATTGAAGACACTTCCCCTTTTCCCCATTTGACTCAATCTGCATATGAAGAATCCCTTATGAACATTCAAATCAGTGAGTTGAGTAAAGGGGAAAAGGTCAACAACAGTCCTAACAGATACCATCTCAGGTCAAAGAAGAAAGAAGGGAATTTTGATAGCCATGATCAGCCCCTCATAGCGGAAAGGCCTGCTAAACCTGCAACAATCACTACTAAAGAAAAGAAAACTCAGAATACTTCAACAACAACCAAAGAAATTGTCTTTGAGGTAAGGGAAGCTCCTAATCCTCTTTCCTCCTTTAGTTTTGAGCATGAAATTCAAAGGATTATAATTCTCGTACCCCTCTCAGAACTAGTTCAAAATGAATATTTCAAAAGGTCCCTCTCCAAACTGCTACAATCTGAGTCCCCCCAGCCTTCCACAGACTTAATGAATCTTCAAGATGAAAAGACAGTAATCATCCTAGGTCCCATGGTAGAAGACAGAGATGATTCATCCCCTCCCTTCTACACATCCCTGAACATACATGATAAGGTGCTTCATAATTTCCTCATGGATTCAAGAGCTTCCCACAAACTTATGCCCAAAATAGTCATGGAAGAATTGGGACTGGAAGTGACAAAGGCTTATCACGATTTGTACTCTTTTGATTCAAGGAGGGTGCAATGCCTTGGAGTCATCAAATACTTGGTGGTCTATTTATTTCAGCTTCCAATGAAGAGTGTGGTCATGGAAATTGTAGTAGATGATGTTCCCCCAAAGTTTGTCATGCTGTTGTCAAGATATTGGATTAAAAAACTTGGAGGAACATTACAGATGGATCTCACATATTCCACCATTACATTCTTTGGAGGGGAACACAAGAGGTTGTACAGAGAAGCTCAATTGGCCTACATTATTAGTGATGAAACAAACCCCACCAATCATCCTATATTTTCACTTGACACTGATTTGGGGTCTAGTTTATTGCATCTCATTGATACTCCTGAAGCCCCTTTTCAAATCAGAAAGCAACCCATATTTAATCATGAGATACATCCTCCAACCACCTCTGTTTGGAAGATGTTTTTTGATGGAGCTTCTTCTAGTGAAGGCTCTAGCGCTGGAGTGGTTTTTATGTTGCCTTGTTAGGAAACCATATCCTTGTCATACAAGCTAGAATTTGAAGCTACCAATAGTGTGGCAGAATATGAAGCTCTTGTTCTGTGTTTAAGGGATGCAAAAGAAATGGGAATTGAGGAGGTACCAGTGTTTGGAGATGCTAAGTTGATAATCCAGCAAGTCTGAAATGATTATTGGGCTAAGCATCCTCCACTCAGGAGTTACAAAAATGAAGTGTGGGACCTGATTGATAATTTCTTCTCAGCTTTCAACATTTTTTTTATTCCAAGAGAGGAAAATACTTTGGCCGATTCCTTAGCTGTCTCAGCTAGTGTGTTTAGGATTCCTCTGCCGCCTAAGATCAAATATGAGGCTGAGATAAGATATAGGCCATCTGTTCCAGACAATATCAAGCATTGGAAGGTATTCGAAGAAGATCTTGAAATCAAAAAATTTCTTCAGTTTGTTGATGAATTTTCTGCATTGCACATTGATCAGGATCCTGATCTCGAAATTCACCCTCACCCTGAGGTATTTTTAAATAAAATTTCTAATCACCATATTATTCATATGCCTAGCAATCATATTCCGAAGGGACTAGTCCCTTTAGAAAGAATGTTTGATAGGAATGATGTGACAATAAAGGGTAGGTTTTCAAATGGAGATGTTGATACAATGGAGCGCAACATCAACACACTGGAGGAGACTAAGTTCATCAAGTTGTCAAGCAGTTTGACCAAAGAGTAGAGGGCCAAATATGCCAAGTTATTAAGATAATTTGCTGATGTGTTTGCATGGACCTATGAAGACCTCAAGACATATGACACATCTGTCATTGAACACAAGATCCCACTGAAGGAAGAGGCTAAGCCATTTAGGTAGAAGCTAAGACAAATAAATCCCATGTTGTTGCATGTCATGGAGAGAGAAGTGAAGAAGTTGTTAGATGCCCAAATCATTGTCCCCTTGAGATATTCTAAGTGGGTGGACAATTTGGTCCCGGTGAGGAAGAAAAGTGGAGAAATTAGGTTCTGTCTTGATTTTAGGAACCTGAAAAGGAGCTCAAAGAAAGACAACTTTCCCTTGCCCCACATGGAACACATATTGCAGAGGGTAAATGGTGAATCTAGGATATCCATGATTGATGGTTTTTCTGGCTATAATAAGATATCAGTCATGCCTAAGGATAGAGAAAGAATATCCTTCACCACTCCTTGGGTTACATTCATGTATGCCATAATGCCTTTTGGATTAATGAATGCAAGAGCAACATTTCAGCGAGCCATGGACATAGCCTTCATCAGGGAGAAAGATTAGTTTGTGGTGATCTATTTAGATGACATCATAGTCTTCTCCAAGTCTGATATAGAGAACTGTTGTCACTTGAGGAAAGTTTTCTTGAAATTTCGGAGGTTTGTCCTTTCCTTAAATCCCAAGAAATTTTTGTTTGCTATGAAGGAGGGGAAGTTGTTAGGCCATATAGTATCAACAGAGGGAGTGAGAATTGATCCCAACAGAGTAGATTCAATTCAGACCTTGTCACTTCCCAGGTCTAGAAAGGAAGTCTAGGATTTTTTAGGGAAGATTAACTTTCTAAGGAGGTTCTTCTCAAATTTTGCTGAGTTGGTGAAACACATCACAACCATGCTTAGAAAGGGAAATGAAGTAAAATGGACTGCTGAACCCAAGGAATCTTTTCTCCAAATAAAAAGGGCATTGACTGAGGCACCTGTGCTGATCAGTCCTGATTATTCCAAGGATTTCCTAGTTTTTTATTTTTCTTCTTTTGATACAGTAGCAGTGGTATTATTGTAGAGAAATGAGGAAGGGAAAGAGCAACCCATTTCCTTCTTCAGTAAGGCATTAATAGATGCAAAAATCAGGTATGAGATCAAGGAGAAGTAGGCCTATGCCTTGGTGAAATCTCTTAAAGCTTTCAGAGTCTATTTCTTGCATTCAAGAGTGACTGCAGACGTTCCATCAGCCTTTGTGAAATACATCCTTATACAGCCTAACATAGATGGGAGAAGAGGTAAATGGATTGCCAAGATCCTTGAGTTTGACCTGGAGATAAAGCCCACCAAGTTGGTTAAAGGGTAGGGTTTAGCCAAGCTGATGGCTGAATCTAATTGCAAGGCCTTGGGGGTTAGCTCCATTAATGCTTTCTTATAAAATCAGCAAGATGAGTCGTCCAACAAAATCTCTCAGGGTGGCTTATCACTAACAGAATGCACCTGGTACAGAGACATTTTGTACTTTCTGCAAGAGTTGAAGCCTCCTGATGGAATGGGAAAAAGCAAGGCAAGAGATTTAAATCTCAAAGCAGTTAGATATTTCCTTATTGACCAAGTCTTGTACTGGAGAGACCCTCTAGGGGTGTTTCTGAGGTGTTTGAACCCACAGGAAGCCCATAAAGTTATGTTTGATTTCCATAGCATCATTTGTGGAGGGAATCATTTCTGGAAGACCACAGATCACAAAATTCTCAGGTTTGGGTACTACTGGCCCACCTTATTCACTGATGTCTTCAAAGAAGTCAAAGATTAAATCAAATGCCAAAGGTTCTCAAGAAAGAAGCAACTCAAATCTCTGCAACTAAATCCTATAATAGCTTCAACACCCTTTCAACAGTGGGGGTTGGACTTCATTGGAGAAATTCATCCTCCTTCAAGTGGCCAGCACAGATGGATCCTAACTGCAATAGACTATTTCACCAAGTGGATAGAAGCTGCTCCCACAAGGAGTGCTTCACACAAGGTAATTATCAACTTCCTGGAGGATATCATAGCCAGATTTGGTTGTCCCAGCAGAATTGTCATTGATAATGTTGCTTCTTTCAAGTCTGAGACTCTGGTTAAGTTCTGTGAGTAGTTTGAGATTTCACTAATTCACTCCACTCCCTATTATCCTCAAGGAAATGGACTGGCAGAATCTTAAAATAAAAGTCTAATCAAACTCATTAAAAGATTATTGGGAGACAATAAGAGGGCCTGGGATTCAAAGCTCAAATTCGCTCTATGGGTTGATCGAGTGACAACAAAGAAGTCCCTAGGAACCTCACCTTTTCGACTTGTTTATGGGATTGAGGCTGTGTTTCCCACTTAGCTTTCTTTACCTGTAGAAAAATTCTTTCAAGATTATGAAGGAGAGCCAGACCATATGGTCAGAAGAATTCATCAAGTGGTGGAAGTGAAATAGATCAGGTAGTTGGTGATGGACATAGCTCATATTCATTAGTAGAATATCAAGCAGGCCTTTGACAGGAAGGTCAGGAAGGAGGAATTTGAGATGGGAGATTTGGTGCTTAAGTGGGATGCACCTAGGAAAGATAGGGGAAAACACAAAAAGTTTGATTCCCTCTAGATTGGGCCCTTCAAAATATCTGAAGTATTCTTAAATAACACGTACAGGTTGCAGGATTTGGAGGGTGAAGAAGTTTTTAACGACCCAGTAAATGGGCATTTCTTGAAGAAATTTTTTGTTTGAGCCTTAGATGGCTCCTCTATTTTTGCAAATATTGTTTTTCTGTTTATTTTCAGCTTAATAAATGACTCCATATCCTAACAGAAGGCAACTAGAACTATGGAAGGAGTTATTAGAGCATCACAGGGATGAATCTATCCCCCCATGGAGCATAATGTTAGCGCCAATTCTTGCAAGGGGGTGTTTCTCTCCGATTCCAGGCCCTTGGTGTAAATGCATAGAAATGGGGTTTAAAAACCCATCAAATGTGTTTTATTCAAAGGCCGCAGTCATGAACGCCGAGCGCAACACACAAAAGAAGTCCATTTCGGGCTTAAAATCAAGTGAGCGGGCATTTTGTTTTCAATGGTGAGGATCCATAGATGGAGAAGATCGAAGGTCATCGGGTAAGCTTGAGTCATGGAGTTGCACGAGATTTAGTGCATGGGCTCATCTCTTATGGCCAAAGTCACAAAATGATCATGGTCGTCCAATCCAGTCGGGACACATGGCGCCTGATCAGGGTCGGTCGCGATTTTAGCTATTGGGACTTCAAAAGACAGGGGGTCACTCTTCCACTACATCGAGAAACTCTGAAACTCGAAATGATTAGTCGTTTTGTGATTTTGGTTACCAGGACTTCAAAATACAGGGGGTCACTCTTCCACTGCATCGGGAAACTCCAAAACATGAAATGAATAGCCGTTTTGGCATTTTGGCTACCGGGACTTCAAAAGACACTGGGTCTCTCATCCATTGCATTTGGAATCGCCGAAACACAAAATGATTAGCATGAGCCATTTCGACATTTCAGCTATTGGTATTTCAAAAGATAGGGGGTCACTCTTCCATTGCATCGGGAAACTCCGAAACACGAAATGATTAGCTGCTTTTGCATTTCATCTATCAGGACTTCAAAAGACACCAGGTCTCTCATCCATTGTATTTGGAATCGCCGAAACAAGAAATGATTAGGCACCTTTGGGTGCAAGCCCATGATCCTAGCACCAGGGTTGTATGGAGTATGGCTAAAGAAAGTGACCACTCAGGGCCAGGGTTGTTCGATGGAAAAATGATCGTGGGTGTCAGTTTTTAAAGTCGATCCAATAGTTGATCCTGGAGTGTTGTTTTGCAAGTTTTGGCACTAGGAAATTTGAAGGTAGGGGAAGTAGAAATACCTGGAAGAAAAAAATGCCGAAACACCCTTGGAGAGAGGTGCCAGGTCATGGCCCTGGGATACATTGATGGTGGTGCCAGAATAAAGGGAGGCTAGCCTCTGAGCTTAGAGAGCAGGCACATGGTCTTCTCCTGAGCATATCATCTCGGCCACTCCCCGGGGAAGCAGTTGATGAAAATCGAGCTCCAGGTATGGGAGGCCTGGAGCAATTAGCCCATGGTACCCTTGTATGCAGGTCCCCCTGCAAAAGCCATGCTGACTTAAGGTGGTGTCTGATGAAGGAGTTTCATCCAGGTTTGACTGAAGAGATGCTACGCCATGGGTGTAGTAGGATACTATTGACTGTTCGTTCTAGCAATTTTCAAAGATAGCAAATCTGATTATGAAATTGCAGAAGAAGAACAAGAAGTTTGTTGAAACAAGAAATGCGTGGAAGCCTTTCAAAGGCTTAAGGACCTATTGACAACAACATCGATACTAAAGGTCCCTGACATGGATGCAAACTTCTTGGTATGTATTGATGCATCCAAAGAAGGCTTAGGATAAGTCTTGATGCAAGATGTTTGAGTGATCACTTACATCTCAAGAAGGTTGATACGGCATGAGGAAAATGTGCGACGCATGATTTGTAGTTTTTATTCATTGTTTATTCCTTGATAGTTTGGAGACACTACCTTATTGGACGAAAATTTTGAACTAAAAATAGACCACTATGGACTACAACACATCTTTACACAAAGTGACTTCAACGCACGACAACAACGTTGGTTGGAATTGATTAGTGAGTATGATTTTGAGAGTACTTGCATAAAAGGAATAGTGAACTGAGTGGTGGATGTGTTGAGTCAGAGACCACACATATTTTCTGGGATGCCTCTTCAGATGAATCTACATGAAAAGATTCTAAATTTACAACGTGATGATGACTGGTACAAGGAGATCAAGTATTTTATCAGACATAACACAATGATGGTACTAATATTTGGAGTATTTACGTTTGACGACGACAAATTATTGAGATTAAAAAAAATAAAATTGAATTACACCACCGAATGATGAGATGAGGAGTTTTATCCTAAACGAGGCTCATAGAGCAGTGTACATGGCTCACTCGGGAGTCATTAAGATGAGGGAAGACCTTAAACCCTTACTATTCTAGAAAGGAATGAAGGCAGACATAGTCAACTACATGGAAAGATGTCTAGAATGTCAGTAGGTGAAGGTTGAACATAGACATCCAACAAGATTACTACAACCACAAGCTATTTCAGAATCAAAATCGGAGGTAATTTCGATGTATTTCATTGTTGGATTTCCACTAATGGCAAGGAGACATGACTCGATCTTTGTGGTAGTCAACACTCTGATGAAGAGTGCTCATTTTATTCCTATGCGTATGATGTATCAGGCACCTGACAAAACTAGATTTTTCATCATTGATATTGTGAGGTTGCATGGCATTCCTAAGAGGATTATCCAATCAAGGATTGATGATTACTAGATGATTTTGGACTAGTTTCCAAGAGGCCTTGGGAACCCGACTTAACTTTAGTACTATGCATCACCCAGAGACAGACGAGCAGACCGAACGAACAAACCAAATCTTGGAGGACATGTTGCGCATGCACGTGATGGACCAACATAATCATTGGGAATAATTATTTCCACTGGTAGAATTCACATATAACAACATTTATCAAATCACCATTATGATGATGCCTTTCGAATTTCTTTAAGGGCGACCATGTCGGATGCCTTTGAGTTGGGATCAACTTGAGGATAGGGTCTTGGTGGGAATAGAAGAGATACGAGAAATGTAATATCAAATTCATATAATAAGACAAAGGATCAAATAAGTGCAGGATCGGCAGAAGAGTTATGCCTATGCACATTGTCTCGACCGTAGTTACGAAGTTGGCAATCGAGTCTTCTTGCGGGTGAAACTGCATAAGAGGTCAATGAAGTTTGGAAAGTGTGCTAAAGTCTCTCCAAGGTTCATGGGATCCTACGATATTGTGGAAAAGAGAGGTCCATGGCCTATTGAATAGCCTTGATTAATCCTTGAGGTGTATGTATGATGTCTTTCACGTCTCTGTTTGAGACATTATGTTAGTGATCCTACACATGTTTGACTTGAGTAACTTCCAGGTATCAGATGAGGGTGCACTCATTGTTGATCCAATCCACATCTTGGACCATCGCATTTGATAGCTACGACGTCGAACAATAGATTAGGTCAAGGTCTAGTGGGACAACTATAGTCCACACTCGACGACCCAGGAGAAAGCATATGACATGGACCAACAATTTCCATTTTTTGTTTGATAGATAGACTTATGATACTATGATACACTTTATTTTGGAATTTATATATTGTGAAATTTCGGGATGAAGTTTAAACTAAGAGGGGGTGTATGTAACATCCCTCTCTTGCATGCACTGAGCGAACTTATCCTTGAGGACATTTTCCTGCAAGTGATTTGGATTATTATACTATCGGTTGTTCGATTTTGATCATGAGACATTATGGATTGATGATATGTTATTTTTTTGTATTCACATAGACAAGTGCTATTGACTGGGTTCTCTTGAGTGTGCAAGAATTTGGACATTGAGGATGTAGAGGCATCGATGAAACCCCTTAGAATTGGGATCGAGTCAGGGAGAGGACTATTGGGTTTGAATGTTATTGATGTGACACATGTACATATGATTAGATGTTATGAGTATTGATTATTGTTGTTGACATGATTCATTGATGGATGCATGTTGGTGATAAATTTCCGACTAGACTCACATGTGGAGTAGAGGGGTTGCAAAGGACAACGAGATAATTGAGGGAGAGGTGTGGACAACAACCCTACCATAGCCTACTAACACTCCCGCCATGGCTCGAACTGTAGGTTAACGATTACCTAGTTTGAGAAGACTCACAATGTCGCGAGGGTAGACTGTGACAGTAGCTCATGATGGTTCTAAGGGGCGCGCAATAAGCCAGGGGCCTTATTTCTTAGAGGCCCTTAGTCTCCCACAATATCACTTGACGGAGTATTGACTTCAGGGGTTTTTGATGTCTACCAAGTGATGTAGGAGCATCGCCAGCACATCAAGTGAGCCAGCACGGAGCGGAAGACAACTGGACAAGCCAACACAAAATTTTCAAAAATTCTTTGGAATTGTTGTGCAAATCTTAAATGACCCATTTAAGAGATGGCACACTTGTATATTGTATTGGACCTTGGGAGGATAGTTCTCATCCTTTAGGTAGATAGACGGGATTTCATAGATTTAATGCAGTTAGATAGGAATTTAATTTTAGATTTGATAGCTTTAGAGTCCAATAAGGAAAACGGATATAGAAACCCTCATTGTATCATTGTAACATTATCAATTCAAGAAGAAGCAGAAGAGCAAGTAGAGAATAGTGTATGAAGAACACCCATGTACAGACATTTGAATTAATAGAAGAAAACTTTGATTCAAATTCATGGTTTGAAGCTTTGATTCAAATTCATGGTTTGTGTTTTTTCTCTGTGTATTGACATTATGCTCATGAATGTTTGCTTCCTATTATACATTTGATTTTATATGCTGTGTATGTGATTTCATGATTAAATTGAAGTTTGGAGGGAACAAGGAATTAGTTTCAATTGTTTCTCTAATTTGAGCCAGAGAATTCCTGCAAGGAGTGCAGTTGAATCGTCCGCAAGGAGTGCATTGACAGAAGGGTTCAATTAGAGATAACTTTTGTTCTCATCCATCCCAGAAGTGCAGTTGGGCACAGGAGCAGTGCAAGGCATGCACAGGCTAGACGAAGTCTCAGAGTTTCAATTATGAGTAAAGCACTGAAAGACTGCTGCTGCAAGGAGTGCGCAGAGTCGAAGAAACTTCAACTCTCAGTCGAGGTTGAAGTATTTCTACAAGGAGTGCATGCAAATAAGTTCTCTCTTTCGAGGAGACCGATTAACTGTGGAAATCTCAGGAAGGATAGGCCTCTGCGTTGCTGAAGAACAATGTAGACAAGTGCGACTTGAAGTTGTAAGGGCGTCGCAGGTTGGCAAGTAGGCAAGCAAGTCTCATGAGAAGACATTTCTTCATTTCGTGGATTCACAAGGACAAGAGCAGACGATAGAAATCCTCTGAGGAGATTTCATTAAGTTCTATGGGTCGTTGGATCTCACAGAAGTGTAGGGAGGTTACAGTGTAAGGTGAAAGAGGTCCGAAGTTCAAAAGGGGAGTAGAGCCATCGATTCAAGACACAATGACCGTCGGATTTACACATGACATCGGGTATCGAGGGTTTACGAGTTGCAGCTCCAAGTGTTTGCAACGAGAATTACGAAATCGCGAAATGCGATATCCTGACGGAAGGTTGTGTGGGGCCATAGCAGGAGATAGTGGAGGACAGGTGGCATAGTGTCGGGGATTGGGAAAAGGTAAGTCCCTAATCCTTTGGCATTAGGATTCACGATCCCGCAAATTTCAAAATCCCGATTGAAGTGACGAGGTGTGGAAAAGTCAATTCACGCATGTGCATCGGAGGATCGGCACATCGGGGTTTGGAGTTTAGAAATTCCAATTGTTAACATCGTGAGTTGCAAAATCGCAATAGAGGAGAAGTCCCGATAGGCACGGGAATAAGTCAGCGTTGACTGGCCATCGGGTCTCGGGGATTCGAGAGCCCAGTGATCAACCGAAGACTCGCGAAGCTGCGAGTTCTGATTTCCTGACAAGTGAACAAAGGGGTGTCGCGTTGAAGAGAATCTGTGGGGTGCAGATTTCCCGATAGGGAAATAGAAGAACCTTGGAGTTCTTCGGGCCGAGAAGAAGAATATCCTATGAGAGCGGACGTGCTTCGAGGAGTGTGACTGCATCAGGTTTGGTATTAGAGCCTATTTCTTGTCTATATATTTCAGGAAAGGGAGGCAAGAGGTAAAGGGCACTCTTATACACGTCAGGTTTGGTATCAGAGCGAGGAAATTCTTTTACTTTCTGTAGCAGGAGAAGAATTCACCATGCCGCCAAGGAGAGAGAGACAATCACCTGACCTAGAAGATAGGGAGGTGTGAAGAAGAGGCAGACCGGTAGAAAATCTAGAAATGGAGAGACAGATGAGAGATATCCGAGCAAGACTCGAGGATATGGAGATAGCGCAAAGATGCACAGTTAGTGCGGGGGATTTCAGCGATTCAGAAGATGAAGTTGAAGTTGAACGCGACAAGGAAGTTTCAGCCGAAGATGCAGCCAACGAGCGTTTGATTAAAGCCATTTCTAGAATGGGTGCAAAGGCGAAGATGGACATTCTAGTCTATGAGGGTAATCTGGATGCAGAAGAGCTTCTAGATTGGATTAGAGCTCTTGAGACCTACTTCGATTATGAGGATATCGAAGAGGATAAGAAGGCCAGACATGCTGTCATGCGCTTGAAAGGACATGCAGCATTATGGTGGGATGAGCTACAAGTTGACAGACGCTGCAAAGGCATGAAGAAGATCAAGAGTTGGGATCGAATGATTGCGAAGATGAAGGCAAAGTTCATCCCAAGAGATTATCAAATTACTCTGTTCATTAGGATGCAGAACCTAAGATAGAAGTTGATGACAGTGAAAGAATACACTGAGGAATTCTATCAACTGAACATCAGAGTGGGTCATCGGGAGAGCGATGATGAGAAGGTTGCCAGATATATGAATGGTATGAGATACAACATTCAGGATGAATTGAGCATGGTAACCATCCGAACGGTGGAGGATGCTTATCAGATGGATTTGAAAGCAGAGGAGAAGCTGAGCCGTAAGTAAGGTCAGAGGGGACGAGGCAGATGTCAGCCTAGAGGCAAAGAAGTTCCCCAGGACAAATATCAGAAGCCCAGGGAGGAATGGAAGAAACCTCAGGGTAAAGTAGAAAGAGGAGGGACCTCACAGCGAGGGCCACACGTTGAATAGAGAGGGAAGCATATAGAGCAGAGAGGAGATTATACTGACACAAACACTTTTCCTCGTACCAGAGGCAGAGGAAGAGGCCGAGGTGTAATAATCACATTGTTTACATGTGGAAAGAATGGGCACAAGTCTTATGAGTGTCCAGAGAAAAAGAAGGACATTGGAGAAGCTCACATCACCGAAGCGCAGAGGCGTGATGTTGAGGTAGAAGACGTCGAGGGCGGAAGATCGCTTGCGATGCATAAAGTCCTTTTGACACTTGAGAAGGAGGTGGAAAATTTGGTCCAAAGGACCAGACTGTTCATAACAGCTTGCAATACCAAGGATAGGGTGTGCAAGGTTATCGTTGATAGTGGTAGCACGGATAATCTCGTATCTACGGAGATGGTAGAAAATCTGGAGCTGGAGACGACTGATCATCCAAGCCCATACAGAGTTTCGTGGCTACAAAAAGGACACCAGGTAACTGTTACTAAACAATGCTTGGTTGAATTCAAGATAGGAGGGTATAATGATAAAATCTTATGTGATGTTATTCCCATGGATGTTTGTCATCTATTGTTGGGTAGACCATGGAAATATGACATAAATGTGATTCATGATGGGAAAATGAACACATATACACCGAAGAAGAATGGGAGAATCCATATGTTGCTTTCGATAAAGGATAAAGAGGTGAAGCCGGAAGTAAGCAACACAATACTTCTCATGAGTGGGAAGGAGCTTCTTACAGAGGTGAAAAAGAAGGAAGATCCACAATTCTTTGTGGTCAGAAAACCGAGGATTGTTATGACTAACACAAGAGTGGATGATTTGCTAGATGAGATTCAGGGACTACTGGAAGAGTTCACTGACATCATAGTGGACAAGTTACCTCGTTCGTTGCCACCAATGAGGAGTGTGAGTCATCACATAGACCTCATACCAGGAGTTAGTTTTCCAAACAAAGCCACGTACAGGTTGACGCCGCAAGAGAATGAGGAGGTCAAGAAGCAGGTCTAGGATTTATTGGACAAAGGATTAGTCAGAGAAAGCTTAAGCCCATGTGCGGTTCTGACAGTACTCAGTCTGAAGAAGGATGGAGGTTGGAGGATGTGTACCAACTCAAGAGCAATCAACAAGATAACTATCAGGTACAGATTTCCATTGCCAAGAATGGATGATCTGATGGATTTCCTGAGTGGGGCAAAGTATTTTTCAAAGATAGATTTGAAAAGAAGATACCACCAGATTTGCATGAGATAAGGCGATGAGTGGAAGATAGCCTTCAAAACCAATGAGGGATTATATGAATGGCTAGTCATGCTGTTTGGCTTGACGAATGCGTCGAGTACCTTTATGAGGTTGATGAATGAAGTCCTAAGGGAATTCATCGGGAAATTTGTCATTGTATATTTGGATGACATACTGATTTACAGTAAATCAATGGCTGAACATCTGAAGCATTTGGCCATTGTGATGAAGAAGCTACAATAGGAGAATATGTTGATCAATATGAAGAAGCCCTCATTTATGAAGACAAAGCTCATTTACTTGGGTTTTGTTATTTCGGCGAAGGAGTTGAGGATGGATCCAGATAAAGTGGAAGTGATTAAGAATTGGCCATCATCGAGGAATGTTTTCGAGGTGAGAAGTTTTCATGGTTTGGCTAGTTTCTACCGGAATTTCATCAGGAATTTCAGTGGAATCAGTGCAGCAATGATGGATATAGTGAAGGAGCAACATAAATCTTTTCATTGGACAACAAAGGTTGAGAAGATCTTTAATCTGTTGAAGTGGAAGATCACGGAGCAACCCGTGTTGGTGTTCCTGGATTTCCAAAAAACATTTCAGGTGAAATGTGATGCAAGCGGATTTGCCATAGGAGTGGTCTTGAGTCAGGAAGATAGACCAGTTGCATATTTCAGTGAGAAGCTAGATGAGGAGAAACTTAAATACTCCACATACGACAAGGAATTTTATGCTATCATACAGGCATTGAAGAAGTGGAGGCATTACTTGATCCCGAAAGAATTTGTATTGTACAGTGATAACCACGCATTGCAGTTTGTGACTCAACAGGAGAAGTTGAATCAAAAACATGCAAAATGGGTAGAGTATATGAAAACTTTCACATTTGTGATTAAACACATTTCAGGTACTGCTAACAAAGTGGTTGATTCTTTGAGAAGGAAGTGTCTATTGTTGCAGGAGTTTCGAATCAAAACATTAAGTTTTGAAAATCTCAGGGATATGTATGCAGATGATGCAGATTTTGCAGAAGTGTATGAAGCAGCTGGGAATCTAGTTCTCAGGGATAGGAGTCCATGGATAGATTATATGATCTAGGAGGGATTTCTATTTAGAGGCAATCAACTGTGTATTCCGAAATTCTCCATGAGGGAGAACCTGTTGAAAGGGAAGCACAATGGTGGATTAGCAGGACATTTTGGGCATGACAAAACATTCGCGAAGCTGAATGAATCATATTTTTGGCTGGGAATGTGAACAAATGTCAAGATTTTCGTTGATAGATGTAGCCTTTACCAACATTCGAAGGGGAGAAAACAGAATGTGGGTTTTTATCAACCATTTCCCATACCAGAGAGGCCATGGGAGGCAATAAGCATGGATTTTGTATTGGGTTTGCCGAGAACACAAAGAGGGGTTGATTCCATATTTGTGGTGGTGGAAAAGTTTTCTAAAATGGCACATTTCATTCCATGCCAGAAGACCAGCGATGCGACTCATATCACGAATCTGTTCTTCAAGGAGCTCATTCGACTTCATGGGTTGCCGAAAATCATAGTTTCGGAAAGAGACACTAAATTCATAGGGCATTTTTGGAGGACATTATGGAAGAAGATGGGGACTAACTTGGTGTTTAGTTCAGCTTATCATCCTCAGACGGATGGAAAAACATAAGTGGTCAACAGAAGTCTAGGAGACTTACTGAGAATCTTGGTAGTAGAGCACCATAGCAGCTGGGATAACATATTGCCACAGGCAGAATTTGCATACAATGATTCAGTGAATCGGAGCACAGGGAAGAGTCCATTTCAGACTGTATATGGGATGCAACCGAGGGGAGTTTTTGAATTGCAAGATTCAGGACAGACTGCGACCAACATTGCTAGTGCAGAGGAATTTGTCGAGTCAATGAAAGAACTTCACAGCCAGGTGAAGAAGAGACTACAAAATTCAAGCCAGGAGTATAAGCACAGAACAGTTCAGCATCGGAGACAACGTCAGTTCAAAGTTGGTGATTTAGTTCTGGCACACTTGAGGAAGGAAATATTCCCGAGGGGAACATACAATAAGATGAATATGAAGAAAATCGGGCCATGCAAGGTCATGAGAAAATTCAGAGAAAATGCTTATGAGATTGAGTTGCCGGATGGCATCAGAATATATTCAATATTCAATATCGTAGATTTATATCCATACAAGACTGGAGAAGTAGAAACTGGAACTGAGGAACCAGTGATCCAGTGGATAAAACAATTTCCAGTTGCAGAAAATCCACAGATGGAATGCATACTGGACAAGAGAGTAGGAAAGAAGACCAGGAGAAAGGAATACTATGAGTATCTGGTCAAATGGAAGAATCACCCAGTGGAAGATGCCAGCTGGGAGAGCGAAGTAGTGATACAAAAGCATGGACAGACCGTGTAGGAGCTCATGAACAACAGCCCATGAAAGTTTTCAAGCTGAGGAGTATGATGCAAGAGCATCGCCAGCACATCAAGCGAGCCAGCGCAGAACGGAAGATAGCTAGACAAGCCAGCACAAAATTTTTGAAAATGCTTTGGAATTGTTGCGCAAATCTTAAATGACCCATTTAAGAGATGGCGTACTTGTATATTGTATTGGACCTTGAGAGATAGCTCTCGTCCTTTAGGTAGATAGATGACATTTAATAGATTTAATGCAGCTAGATAGGAATTTAATTTTAGATTTGATAGCTTTAGAGTCCAAGAGGGAAATCGGATATAGACACCCTCATTGTATCATTGTAACATTATCAATTCAAGAAGAAGAAAAAGAGCAAGCAGAGAATAGTGTATGAAGAACACCCATGTACAGACATTTGAATTAATAGAAGAAAGCTTTGATTCAAATTCATGGTTTGTGTTGTTTCTCTGTGTATTGACATTATGCTCATGAATGTTTGCTTCCTGTTATACATTTTCTTTTATATGCTATGTATGTGATTTCATGATTGAATTGAAGTCTGGAGGGAATAAGGAATTAGTTTCAATTGTTTCTCTAATTTGAGCCAGAGAATTCCTGCAAGGAGTGCAGTTGAATCGTCCGCAAGGAGTGCGTTGACAGAAGGGTTCAATTAGAGATAACTTTTGTTCTCATCCATCCCGGAAGTGCAGTTGGGCACAAGAGCCGTGCAAGGCATGTGCAGGCTAGACGAAGTCTTAGAGTTGCGATTCTGAGTAAAGCACTAAAAGACTGCTACTGCAAGGAGTGCGCAGAGTCGAAGAAACTTCAACTCTCAGTTGAGGTTGAAGGATTGCCGCAAGGAGTGCATGCAAAGAAGTTCTCTCTTTCGAAGAGACCAAGTAATTGTGGAAATCTCAGGAAGGATAGGCCTCTGAGTTGCTGAAGAACAACTTAGACAAGTGTGACTTGAAGTTGCAAGGGCATCGCAGGTTGGAAAGTAGGCAAGCAAGTCTCATGAGAAGACATTTCTTCATTTCGTGGATTCACAAGGAGAAGAGTGGATGATCGAAATCCTCTAAGGAGATTTCACGAAGTTTCATGGGCCGTTGGATCTCACGAAACTGCAGGGAGGTTATAGTGTAAGGTGAAAGAGGTCTGAAGTTCAGGAGGGGAGTAGAGCCGTCTATCCGAGACACAAGGACCGTCGGATTTATGTGTGACATTGGGTATCAGGGGTTCACGTTGCAGTGCCAAGTGTTTGCAATGAGAATTGCGAAATCGTGAAATGCGATATCTTGACGGAAGGCTGTGTGGGGCCACAACAAGACATAGTGGAGGACAGGTGGCATGGTGTCGACGATCAGGAAAAGGTAAGCCCCGAATCCTTTGGCATTAGGATTCATGATCCCGCAAATTTTGAAATCCTGATCGAAGCGACGAGGTGTGGAAAAGTCAATTCACGCGTGTGCATTGGAGGATCGGCACATCAGGGCTCGGAGTTTAGAAATTCCAATTGTTAATGTCGTGAGTTGCGAAATCGTGATAGAGCAGAAGTCCCGATAGGTACGGGAAGAAGTCAGCATTGACTGGCCATTGGGTCTCGGGGATTTGAGAGCCCAGTGATCAATCGAAGACTCATGAAGCTAGGAGTTCCGATTTCCCAACAAGTGAACAAAGGGGAGTCGCGCTGAAGAGAATATGTGGGGTGCAGATTTGTCGATAGGGAAATAGAAGAACCTTGGAGTTCTTTGGGCCGAGAAGAAGAAGATCCTATGAGAGTGGACACACTCTGAGGAGTGCGACTGCATCACCAAGTCATTCAAGAGGTGAGTGCCACCCTTGGAGCATGTAGTGCGTCCTGAAAGGAACGTTGCGCAAGGAAAACATAAAGAGGCGAGTGACACCCTTGGAGAACCTAGTGCATCTTGAAGGGCATGTCATGATTTTAACTGGTAAGTGAATAAACCTAGTCAGCCCTAAAATGAATGATGTGATAAGTAAGAATTAAAAACAATTTTTCCCTAATGAAAATATTACCCAACCTAGAGAAATTAAAACCTAGGTCTAAGTAGAACATGTGGTCAAAAAATTAATAATAAATAAACATGTAATAAGAAGGGGGTAAGAAATTCAAATTAATTTATATAAGTCAAATTATTATGAAGAATTAAAATTTTAAAAAGGGAATGGTTGTTTTTATTTATTTTGCAAATTAAATTTTAATTAAAGAAGAAAAAGGGTGATTGGTTTTTTTTCCACACTTGCTAAATTTGATTTTTAGTTAAAAAGGAAAAAGAGGGAAACTTAAAAGAATTAGGAAACTTAAGGAAAAAGGGGAAACCTAAAAGGGGGGGGGGGAGGTAAAGAAAAAGCTGAATGTCTAACTTAGTAAGGAATCTTGCCATTGGAACTTTCTAATTATGAACTCAACATGGAATTAAGTAAGGCGTAAGTCATTTAAGAAGTGAAAGGGAATTTTGGGACACCTAGGAGCGTTTTGAGGAATTCTTTTAGGTGGGTGAGGGAAATTGGAATAATTAATTAATTAATAAAATTAATTTTCTAGTGCAATTAGGGGATCGGGAAAAATGTGTATGGGGGAGGTTTTTCTGATTAAATTAATGAAAAAGGAATTTAATGGGAATTTGGGAAAGAAATCACTTAAAAATTCTATAAAAAGGATGGAGGAGGAGGAGTATGGATCTCATCTTTATGCATAACGTTACACTGCTGAATTTTTGTCTTGATTGAACTTTTCTTGTGGGAGTTGGGATACCCAACTCGGGTAATGAGTGGTATATTGACCTTGCGAGATGAGTTGGGTGCTATAGGTTCTATGGTATTGTGTGGGTAGGCCCTTTGTGGCTCGGGGGGCTCAGGTGGAAGAAGAGTACCCCTAGCATTGGCTGGGAGGTATTGATGAGCTCACATCGGTCAACAAGTAGGAGTTGGATGAAGTGCATGTGGGATAACGACTCAAAGCTTTTGCATTTGGAAAAGGTACACATGCATATATTTTTGAATGGTAGTTAATAATGTTCATGTGCTTCCATTACTATACTTCTATTGTGTATAAATTATGTTTACTCAACATTTTATAATCATTGAACTTAAAGTCATCCTAGCCTTATGCTCACTACATTTTGAATTGATTCCCTTAGCGAACCCAAAACCTAATTGCTATGACTTTTTTGTATTTGTTTTATTGATTATTACGAAGAAATTTGTGTTTTTCCCTTACCTTTTTAGTCATTAGTCCATGCCTGAGCAGTCAGACAGGAGCCAAATCGAAGGTCCTTAGTTTGGTGTTTAAATACCTATAGATTCAAATGCCCTTCTTTTCTATGCATGGATGATGAGTGAAGGATAAATTTTGCCCAGCCATATACCCTTTACTTATCTCTATGTTTTCCCTTCTGATTGATATCTAATCCTTGTGCCCTTCTTGTGATTGAGTATCCTTGCGTTTTTATTGTTTCATTTCTGAATGATTGGTCCTTACACCTTCTTGTGCTGAGTGTATCTATGTTTTTGTTGATTGTCTCTGCACTTTATTCCCACAATTTCTTGGCATTTTACCTAGCTCTTGATTGGTATAACCTTTGCAATTTTTATGGATAAATCCCAACACTTGCTGGGTATCATCCCTGTGATTTTAATGATGAATCCTAGTGCCTGGCTTGGCATTTGACTGCGCTTTACCTGTGTTGACTGTGGTATAATTTATTGAATATGATTTATTGATGTAGTGTCTGCTATTGTAAATTATAGGGACTGCGATTTCATATGGAGGCATTTTTATTTTATTGATTGATAGTTTATTGACTTGCAAAATTCTTAACTTGTGAATTTATTTTATTGATTGGGTTGTGATACCATTATTTATTCACAGTTATTTACCATTTATTAGTCTGCAAATTTAATATATTAGAAAACAATACCATTCTTTTAATTGGACAACTATGTCATGTGTATATATATAGTGTCTTGATGTGTTTGTGTTGGATATGTGTAAATGGATATCGATTGGTTATGTATTGACTGTTTTTTTATGATGACAGTGTTTGACTTGATTGACTTCATTTTACTGATGCTTAATCCTTTTATTGCTTCCAGATTCAAATGGTTTTTAGGCTGAATAACCCTTGAATGTGCCCAAATTTTATTTCATGTGTAATGTATATTTAACCCCTACCCGCGTTTTTAAATAGCCAAGAATTACTAGCAAATTATCAGTGTTGACAGACTTGCGTTTCAACGTTGTGACAATGATTTTATGCTCTTCGTTTGGATGGCTAAACTGTCGATTACTTTGCAGTTTCCTTGGATAGCATATTTAAATTTATTAACAGTGATTTATATATAATATGAGACAGAGAAATATTACAACGATCCCATATTGAATGACAACATCAATTTTAATACTCCGCGATTCACATTTATGTTCATGACAATGTTATCACTTAGTTACTTTGCGATTCATATGTATTTATGCCAACATTATCCTTTAATTTCTCTTCATTTTACTTATCTATTGACTACGTTTTCATCCATTATATCTAGCAGGGATTTCCCTAAATTTTATTATATTGTAT
This sequence comes from Picea engelmannii, assembly GCA_009831015.1. Taxonomy (NCBI): domain Eukaryota; kingdom Viridiplantae; phylum Streptophyta; class Pinopsida; order Pinales; family Pinaceae; genus Picea; species Picea engelmannii. Next base: position 51,630 of record ML803044.1, read on the forward strand.
ACAGACAATGTTTTCATGTAGAAAACACTTTTATATATGTGGACTGTGATTTTGTAATGGACAAAAACATGTATTAATTGATAGCGGTTAATATTGTTGAAGGTAAAGATTGACGACGATTTTATGTAATAGGTATACTTGTACAATGATATATTTGTTTAGATATATATTTCTATATTGGTTTAGTCTTGTATATGTTAGCAACAATTTATTTACATAGCTTTGTATTTGTCCAATGATATATTGGTGTAGAGATGTATTTATAAGTTGTATAGTGATTTAGATTAGTTAGACAACTATCTATTCACCAGACCAACGATATATCAAATTTACAATGATTTAGTCAATAGATATAGTCCTAATTATTTATAGGCAGTGAAATTATACCTTGAAAGATTGGGTTTTTAACATTGGAATGCCAACGAATTCATACCTTTAATGGAAGCGAAATTATACCTGGAATCACTGTGTTTTTATGCTTTGACTGACAACGAATTTTTAGTTGCATTATGACTATATAATGGCTACGTTTGTGATTGTGTAATTGTTGTGTTGTAACGATTGATAGTATCATGGCTATAAATGTTTTAGATGGCAATATCATGTACTTAGACAACAATAGTTTAGGCAACAATGATATAGTCAGCATTGTCAAATATTTAATGAGCAACGTAGATCACTTTTAGTGTTAATTAGTTCACTTATTTTAATAGACAGAGAATTTACAGTTACACCGCTTTACCACTGTGGGACATAGATCTATTGATAGGCAAAATATGGATTGTTGATAACGAACATTAACAGATAATGCCATTAATGTTAATTAGTGATTTCACTGTTGATACCAAAAAGGGAATAACTCATAGAGGGATGATCATGTCCCCTATTTGATGTATGTCTTCCTCAGAATTGTTGCACCCAAAATTTAATGTGATGTATGATTTTTTAGTAGTCAGTTTTCCCTTGTGTCTTGTTGACTTGTTGATTGGGTGCTTGGATTAGGTCTTCTTGTATTCTGACAATTATTTGGTATCCTAGCACGTTGGATTTTTTGCGTCATTGGTATAGATAGGTTGTGTTGCTCTTGGCTTACTGTCACGCCTATCACCTTGGGATGAAATGATTCTTGATGAGGGGATCCTTGTGTGCCCTAACGGTTAAATGTGAATGATAACCTGGACGGAGTCTTGTGCCTCCCAATGTGGGCATATTTTCCGTTATAGTTGATGATAGTGTAACATCCCTCTCTGGTGCACTGAGAACACTTATTATTTGAGGACACTTGCTCGCAAGTGATCTGGACCCTTTTTGATGTTAGACCTTTTATATTTGATTATGATGCGATTGACAGATGACATGATGTGTTACTATTTGATGTAGACAGGTGCTATTGACGCAGTTTTATTGAGTGTGCAGGGTTTTTGACCTTGAGGGTGCAGAGGCATCGGTAGAACCCCCTTGGACTCCAGACTGAGTCAGGGAGTGTGCTTTTGGGTGATATGTTTACTATGATGTTTCATTCGATTTGATGATTTGTTGTTAACATTTCTGACATGATTATTGTTGATGCAGGCTAACGATAGCTTGCCGACCAGACTCACATATGGAGTAAAGGGGCCACACACGATATTGCAGAGAGGTTGAGGGAGAGGGGTGGACAACAACCCTGCTACCGCCTGCTAGCACTCTCATCGTGGCTCAAACTGTAGGTTAACGATTACCTAGTTCGAGAGGACCCACGATGCCGTGAGGGCCGACTGCGACAATCGCTCATGATGATTCTAAGGGGCGCTCAATAAGGCGAGGGCCTTATTCCTTAGAACCCTTAGTCTCCTACAAGTTCACCTGGCGGAGTGTTGACTCCAGGGGTTATAGAGGTCTACCAATCAGTCCAGTTGGTGAGTGGCACCCTTGGAGCACGTGGTTCATCCTGAAGGGCACGTCGCACAAAGAAACTCAGTTGGCGAGTGGCACCCTTGGAGCACGTGGTGCATCCTGAAGGGCACGTCGCACAAAGAAACTCAGTTGGCGAGTGGCACCCTTGGAGAACATGGTGCATCCTGAAGGGCACGTCGCACAAAGAAACTCAGTTGGCGAGTGGCACCCTTGGAGCATGTGGTGCATCCTGAAGGGCACGTCGTCCAAAAGAAATTCAAGAGGCGAGTGGCACCCTTGGTGCACGTGGTGCGACCTG
>ML803044.1:57247-90594 GCA_009831015.1 Picea engelmannii
GAGGTTTAAATTGCAAGGCTATTATTTTGTAAGGTTATTATAAATATGGTAATAATTGGTAGGAAAGGCAAGATGATAGGGAGAATGTAAATGTTCGTGGGTTTACCATTATGGTATGATATCGTGCTCGCTTATGGTGATTATCAGAAAAATGCAATGCGCTTGTGCTTACTGCTTGTCCTTGATCTAGTGCCTGATGACCTTATAACTAAATAATGGGGGTTGAGATTACTGGTTTTTACCTTATGATAAAGTCTTCGTCGGTTAATGATAATTAATGGAGAAATTGGTCTTGATTGATGTCTTTGGGTCTCAATAGTGGTTGGTCGATTTGAGTCCTCCTGACTTGCGTCTCCCATAGAGGTCATGATTGTCCTTGATTTTGTAGTACTTGGTGGTATTGTATTGTGTCGTATGTTCGTGTTGGGCGGGATATAGACACCTGTTGTAGCTTAGTATTTATGTCTGTGTGTAAATCCGGTGGAAGGAATCCAGTGCCGTATCAAGAGTCTCGGGCTGTTTAAAGGCACAATTCCACTCTTGCGACACACTCTGATCCGTATCAGTAGTCTCGGGATGTTTAAAGGTACAGTTCCACTACTGCGACTCTACTATTAGATTCTTTCATTCTGTGGAAGTACTATACCTAACCCCTAGTGTCTTTTTCTTCTTACAGCTGCTAGTTGCACGCCTTATGTCCAGGGGCATTTATTTCTTGTTGTCACTGTGATATGTCGGGTCATCTTGATTGTGTTCATCTTACTTGCGTCTTGTTGGTTCGAGTGGTGTTGTAGAGTCGAGGGGGTGGTTTCTTCTACGCGCGCGCACACACTTTGACAAACAAATTTTTTTTTTGCACCTATTGAAAGAGTAGTTGTCCTTAACTAGGAGGGTTGTTACAAATAGTACTTGGTTGTAGCACCTTAATGCGTTGGGTTTTATGTGCTGTAGAGGTATCTAGTTATCGGTCATCGAAGCCACTGTGTTGGGTGGTTGATGTTATCCTTTAGCTTGTAGGCATTGTCTGCTTGTGTTGGATGGGTAGTTGTTTTTGTCTATCCTAATTATTGGATGTTTCATCCAATTGCATGACGTGAAGGTGTGTTGAGTCATTGTGGTCTGTTTCATGAATGTGCAGGTTGTGTTCTTTGTCAATTTGTGTTGATTAATCGTTGCCATTAATTGTCGTCCTGTTAAGAAAAAAACAAATTTTTGGCACTTGATGTGCATCACAAGTAGTCGTAACGGCTGGGGTATTTACAAATTTAAGGGAAAAAAAAATATCTATATATAAAAAAATTATTTATTTTAATTTTTAAGAATTAACTACTTGTATGTTACAATCAACAAGACATTAAAACTTCTGACCCATAATCTGGTATCCTAAAAAAAATAACTGATTTTTTTTTACTTAGCTGAAACAAGAAAGAATATTACCTAATATGTTGATGCTATCCTCTTAGAAATATGCTCATAAAAATATTCAAGGGATCTTTGATCAAACCCTTAGGGTAGATCTCATCATGACACTTAGAACAAATTGCCAAGAAGAACTTTTAGGGTAAAATATCAAAATACTAACCAGCAACATACATAGGTGGCACAAGCAATAAAATATGACAATGACAACATACACAGGGTGGCATCAACAAGGAGATGAGGAGGGAAAGACTAGGAAGGAGATGAGGAGGGATACACCAAAAATGATAACCACAAACCCCAAACAACAACCAAGAAGAGGCCTACGACAAGATGAAAAATACCCTTAGGGATTAGGGACAACAAGAGGTTGGAGAGGTAAGCCCACGATGGCTTAACACACCAAGAAGAACTATCCTACATGGGTCGCAACCAATTAACAATCTGAACAAGAAGGAGCAGAAGAAAACCTCAAATTAGAACTCAACTTAGAAGAGTGTGTGTGTAAAGAGTAAGGATAGGTCTCTTTTTTAGTTTTGGTAGGTAGGTTAGGGATAGCATATTAGTCCTAACTTTAGGGTTAGGTTTAAACCCTAATAATTAAATAATTTAAACAAATCATATTTTATAACATAAAATATTAAGTTTTAAATCATAAAAATCAACAATAAAAAAAAGAGTCAAGGAGAGGGGATCCAAAGTCAAGGCTGCTAACTTTCTTTAGTAAGAAGCAAAGAAAAAAACCAAAATCCCACACAACAATAAAGGGGGGCATAATTTAGATAAGGGGTGTTCCAAGACAAAATCAATAAGCTAAGTTCTTCTTTAATGGCGGATTGTCCCCATGAGTCTCATGATATAACTTATAAGATTTTATCATCCCAACATACGAGGAAGATCAATGATGTGATCATTCCCTTATCAATGATGTGATCATTCCATTCTTAACTACTCCTAGGTCTCATGGACCATCCCGGGAGAGAAGAGGGTCACACATTATCTTGACTTGGTACTTAACCAAGAAATAAAATAAAAGAAGAAAACATAAATATCCAATGGGTTACCCTCTCTTTTATATGGCCCTAAATAGAACTCATTTTTACATATTTTCTTCAGGGAGAAATGGGACTAAGTGTATTGGACTCAAATTTTATTTTCCACTAATTTTAAATATAAAAAAATGTAACATGTAGAAGATAATCTATATTAGTGTAAATTGTAGAAGGTAATTTTTAAGATAATCTATGTGTAACATGTTAAAATTTAAGGGAAAAAAATATAGCTAGCTAAAATAGAAATATTTATATTAATTTCTAAACATTAGCTACTTGTATGTTACAATCAATAAGACATTAAAACTTCTGATCCATAATCTGGTAGCCTAAAAACAATAACTAACAGAACATTTACTTAGTTGAAAAAAACACAATATTACCTGATATGTTGTTTCTATCCTCTTATATATATGCTAATAAAAATATTAATGGGATCATTGATCAAACCATCAGGGAATATCTCATCATGACACTTAGAAAAAATTTCCAAGAAGAACTTTTAGGGTAAAATATCAAAAGACTAACCAGCAAAATACACAGGTGGCACCAACAATAGAAGAGTACACTGACAACATACACAGGGTGGCATCAATAAGGAGATCAGGAGGGAGACACCATCAAGGATATAAGGAGGGATACACCAGGAAGGGGAAGAGGAGGATGGCATCAGCAAGGAGAACCATAAACCAACCGCAAACAACAACCAAGAAGAGGCCTATGAAAAGATGGAAAAGACCCTTAGGGGTCAACGATAACAAGAGGTTGGAGAGGTAAGCACACAATGGCTTAATACACCAATAAGAACTATCCTAGAGGGGTTGCAACCACTCAACAATCTGAACAAGGAGCCGCAAAAAACCTTAAATTATAACTCGACTTAGAAGAGTTTGTGTGTGTAAAGAGTGAGGATATGTATCTTTTATAGTTTTGGTAGGTAGGTTAGGGTTAACATATTGGTCCTAGCTTTAGGGTTAGGTCTAAACTGAAATAATTAAATAATTTAAAGAAATAATATTTTATAACATAAAATATTGATTGTTAAATCATAAAAAACAACAAGAAAAAAACAAGTCAAGGAGAGGGGATCAAAAGTCAAGGAGGCTTAGTTTCCTTAGGAAGAAGCAAAGAACAAAACCAAAAACCCACACGATAATTAAGGGGGTGTAACTTAAGAAAGGGGGGTTTGAAGAGAAAGTCAACAAGGTAAGTTCTTCTTTAATGGCAGAATGTCCACATGAGTCTCATGATATAACTTATAATCTTTTATCATCCCAACATACAAGGAAGACCAATGTTATGATCATGCCCTTCTTAATGCCTCCTAGGTCTCAGGGACCATCCTGGGAGAGAAGAGGGTCACATTTTCTCACCTTTTTACTTAACCAAGAAACAAAATAAAATAAGAAAACATAAATATCCAATGGGTTACCCTCTCTTTTATATGGCCCTAAATAGAACTCATTTTTACATATTTTCTTCAAGGAGAAATGGGACTAAGTGGATTGAACTCAAATTTCATTTTCCACTAATTTTAAAATTAAATTTATTTAAAATCAACAGTTTAGACTTACCTTCAACCTGAAGGAACATAAATCAACAACAACCAACAACAACTAATGACCCTTTTGTTAATCATAATGACTCTTGTATAAGTAATAAGGTTGATTAGGATCATAAGCTTATCAATATTAACCAAGCAAGCATTACTTACTCTATTACACTTAACAAGACTACATTAGTAGTAGTGATTAGCATGACTGAGTTATATGAGTACACATAAAAAGTCAATAGTGATCTCAATACTAAGCAGGAAACAAGAAAATGTTAAATACAAGTATTTCTTATATGTTTACTCATAGTACAATGTACATATCCTTATAGTAATGAACAGAAGGAATCAATGGGATAAATAATCAATATCTAACCTGTTGCGAGTTGTGTAAACTAACATGTAATTCAACTTTGTCCATGTACATGGACATGGTCGAATTTGGCCCTGACTATGTACAAAGACAGAGCCGAATTATATGTAAACTAACATGTAATTCTACCCTATCCCTGTACATGGACAATGTTGAATTCGACCCTAATTCATGTTTCCAATTAAAGAGACTATCGTTTAACGTAATCATTTCTAAAATTGGGATCAAATTTTATCACTGATGGATTTTGAATTCTCTCTTTGTTGTGCTTTTCAAGTCTTGGAGATTTGTATGTTGGCTTAGAATACATATAGGGAAGAATGTATATATTTTTTGTTTCATTCAACCTAGTTACACCAATTTATTCTAAATCTACATCTTGGGATGTGTTTCAAGTTGATTTTGAGATTATAAAGTGCACATAATAATTATATCATCCAACTAACTATGAGTGGTTTCTAGATTTTTCAGAGATGAATACATAGAAAACTAAAAGTAAGAGAATCATTTTGAAGTCATTCAAGTAATTAATACAAGATCTTGCACGTATTGCATTATTTTTCATTGTTTATCAAACTCGACCATTAGGTGGGTGATTGTGAGAATCTATATTACACTTAAAAATGATTAGAGGTTTGTCCCTATTCGAGCCTATCCGTGTACATGTATAGGCCCGAATTCGGCCCTGTCCATGTATAGGGACAAGCCTGAATTCGAGCATGTCCATGTACAGGGACATGGCCAAATTCAGCCTTGTCCACCTCCTAAAACACAAAACATGTAAGTAAATGAAATTTTAATTAATTCGGGAATAGGTTAAGAATTACCTGGAACCTGAACATGAAAATATTTAAATATGAAAAAAATGTAACATGTATAAGATAATCTATATTTGTGTAAATTGTAGAAGGTAATTTTAATATGATCTATGTGTAACATGTTAACATTTAAGGGCAAAAAATATAACTAGCTAAAAAAAAAATATTTATTTTAAGATTTATAAACATTAGCTACTTGTATGTTACAATAAACAAGACATTAAAACTCTGATCCATAATTTGGTAGCATAAAAAAATTAACTGACAGAACATGTACTTAGGTAAAACAAGAAATTAAGAGACTATGCCAGTTTCCAAATTTGAAACAAGTTGCACACTAAGAAGCATTCAATTAATGTTGGAGAGGAAATTTGTTGTTTAATTGTGCTTGGGAAAACTCTTTCAAAATACATGTTATTGGCACAAGAGATAGAGGAATGTAGAAGGGAAATGAAAGTAGCTAAATACTATTGAGGGGATATTGCAACAGAGCGTGTTTCAAGTCCATCTGTTTTTCAAGACTAAGATTTAGCCTCCACTTCACCAAGACATCTTCCTTGGGAAATATTTTTTAAACACAATCCATTATTTCCAAGTGCTATTAATTGTTAATGTGAACACTAATTGGTTGGCCAATGGTTAATGATACATTTATTAAATTCATGTTTTAGTCTATTCTAAAAATATTAGAAGTTCCATACACTGAATCATTTTTCTTTTAATCATGATTTAGTTGGCCAAGCTCTCTCATTAGTTGTTGACTAGAGAGGTTGGCAATATTTTTGGCACCCCAAAGGTTTCACCAAAAATTCTCCAGATTGATAAAATTGTTTCTTGGAATCATATAATGTAATCATTTCCAAAATTGCGATCAAATTTTATCACAGATGGATTTTGAATTCTCTCTTTGTTGTGCTTTTCAAGTCTTGGGGATTTGTATCTTGTCTTAGAATATAGATAGGGAAGGTTGTATCTATTTTCTATTTCATTCAACCTAGTTACACAAGTATTATTCTAAATTTACATCTTGGGATGTGTTTCAAGTTGATTTTGAGATTGAAAAGTACACGTAATAATTATATGATCCAAGTAACTATATGAGTGTTTTCTAGATTTTTCACAGACGAATACATAGAAAACTGAAAGTAAGAGAATGATTTTTATGCCATTCAAGTAATTAATACAAGATCTTGGACGTATTGGTTATTTTCCACTCTTTATCAAAATCAACCGTTAGGTGAGTAATTGTGATAATCTATATTATACTTAAGAATGAACGGAGGCATGTCCCTGTACATGGGAAGGGCCAGGGACATGCCCAAATTTATCCTTGTCAATGTAAAGGGACATGCCCGATTAATATAATTTTATTATAAATTTTTTCTTTTCAATTTACAATGAATATTAAAAAAATACATTATGTTATAATCTCTTCCCTTCTTTACATTGCATATATTAATATGATTTCATTACAAATTCACATTATCTTTTCAATTCACAATGAATATTAAAGCACACTATAACATATTAATGTTCGGGCATGTCCCTGTACATGGAGAGGTCAGAATTCGGCCCTGTCCATCTCATAAAACACAAAACATGTAAATAATTAAAAATTTAATTAATTGGGAAAGTGTTTAAGAATTACCTGGAACCAGCGGAAATAAAAAACAACAAGCTATGACAACCAACAACACCAAAATCTAGCAACAACCTCTAGTAGCACCAACTGCCAACACCAACGTCTACCAACACCAACCAACAACTACCACTAACCAACATCAACCACCAACCAACAATTTAGAAAAATGTGAAGTGAGTGATGTGCGGGGGATACATAAAACAATTTTCGACCGAAATATGTTTTTGGATGAAACATGTTTTTGGACAAAACATGTTTTCGGCTGGAAGATTCTTTTGACCAAAAAATGTTTGGGTCGAATCTATGTCTCTGAGGAAAAATACGACCGGTTTCTTTCGGCCTAAAAGATGTTATCGGAAAATAAATCGTTCGGCTAGTATGGTACATTAAAATCGAGGTCGTCATCACGGGACCGTTTGATTTGAATTCTAAAGGTTCGGATGAAAAGATTTGTCTTTTGACCGAAATAATTATTAGCTTGACCGAGAAAAGGTTAGTAGGAATTTTGGAGACCCGATTCTCACAAAAGTGTTACCCAACTTCATGATTTCACCCCCTTTAGATGTCTAAGAAGAAGATAAATTTTAATACCACATCTCTTAAAATGTACTTAAGATGTTGTGTGTGTTACATGATCTCTACTTAGATATCATCGAGGGTCATTTTTCGATGATCGATTGTGAGAAAATCTCTTGTAAATATCTCTATAATATATTTTTTTGCATTAATTAATTTCTCCAAGTAACCACATTGGCTAGATGCATGGATGTTTACCCACAGGGGATTTACCATGTAATACCATCGGTGTGTTGATCTTTGATCTAGTTGTGTGAGTGGTTATTGAAGGTGTTTTTCCTTTGTTGAAATACCTATGTTTTTGAGCATGGTATTAGAGCGCATTTGAAAACTCTCTCTAGTTGTAGATCGAGATCTTGAAGTCGTGTTTCCGCATCTATGGTTTCTTCTATTTATGTACATTTTTGGACAAGAGGATTGTTCCATTGTGTCCATAGTGCTTCTTTAATTTAGAAAATTTAATTTCACTAGAAAAGGTTTTTGTTTTCCCAATTTATGACCATTTTAGTCAGATCCTGAGGTATAAAGCCTAAATATGCCCTTTTTAATTTTTTGCAAAGATAATATTTTGGTTTTCTATTTTTTATTTCTAGGTTTCTACTGTTTTTGATAAGATTATTCTATTTTCCATGCGCTCTGTGTGATCTCGAAAAATCAGAAACATAATGGAAAGGGTTTTCTACCACCGAAGATGATAGATCAACAATCACAACAACAGTTGTCAAAGCAACAGGGGAGCAAAAAAACAGAATCGAATTCAAATGGACGAAGAATAATTCTGAATCCCATGATGTTCAAATATCAAACTTGGAGGGATAATAGTTTCCCAATGTTCGGACTAGTCATCATGATGGGTGAGGTGCACTACAACCAAAATCTATGATGGCTCACCAACACTAAAAGACAAATTCAAAATGTAATTGCAGACAATACATTAAATTATAAACATTTATTTCGTGCTTAGTCCCTCATCATTCCAAAGAGGATAAGGAAAAAAGTTTGTAATTGAAAGGTCACGGGGGGAAGGAAAAAGGACATGAGTCAAGTTGAATATCAATAAATAGAGGGATTGGATCTGAGTAAATGGGATTTTGGCTCTTGGAACTTTCATGTACTATTAATGAAACTTTTAATGAGGAGAATCCTATTTTGGCGAAGCCATTTACTGAAGAATTATGATTCTCAGGTTTCATGTGTGTGGACTATTCTACTGCATTTTTCTCTACACTTGGGCTGTGTAAGAATGTACTTCATACTGTAGACTGTTCTCATGCATATTTGTTGCATTCTTAATTTAGTTCTTCATGGAATACTTTTTTCAATTCTTGGGCATATGATTGTGAATGATTGTTTACACGCTATATTATTATGTCTTTGTAATTTTTTATTTGTATTCTTTTTTCTGTTCCATGTGAATTGTTTCTCGGGCCATTCACAGGAGCACATCCGGTTCTATGTTTTCATTCTAGTTACCTTTTCTGTCTAGGCTCATGCATATTAGATTAGTTTCATTTCATTCCATATATTAGAAATCATCATTGGTGGACCGAGCAACAATTGATAAAGTCCAAAACTAGAAATGATAGTTGAGCTAGAATCTGGGTGGGTTCCCTATTCCAAATGGTGAGAGTTCTAATTGGGACTTCCTATTAGGGGTAACCTCTACTATTGATAAATAATTTTTTTCCCGTTTCAATAGACATGTCACTTGGTCCTGTAAGAAACAAAAAGATATTTCTCTTTCTTCACAAGAATCAAAGTTCCAAGCAATGATTAATTCAAGTCAAGATTCCTCATGGCTTCGATAGATCCTTTCATAGTTTGGATTCTAGTAGCAGCATTCGAACACCCTCTGGTGCAACAATTAGAGTTCCATCAAGCTCGTAAAATATTCAATTCAACATCATCATTACAAACACATCAAGCTACACATGCACTTCATTAGAAAGATCATTCATGATTGAGTTATTGAAGTTTAATTTTTCCCTACAGAAGATCAAGTCGCAGACATTTTCACAAAATCTCTTACAGAGGAAAATTTTTCCAAACTTCGATTTATGTTAGGATTTCAAGAATTTGTCATTAAGGGAGGATAACATCTAATGCCTCCTTCCTTCTCCTATTTTTCACCTTTTTAACTCCTTCAATACTATCCCAAATTGTTCTTAAGGGGGGACATTAGGATATTTAGACACTTAGGAGTTGGTTAATATCAACTTGGTCTAATGTGTCGCTAATTTAAAATGTGTTTCTTAGTGTGCTTCTTTAGTATGAATTAGTATGCATTTGTAGTTAGAAAATATGACAGACATGATATGTTCCCGACATAGAGTGATTTGACATATCATATTCTCCTCAATCTTAATGGCTACATTGACCCATGGCTTAACACTCGATTGTTCCATGATCTCTATTTAAAGAGCATGGAGGTTCATTTGTTGATGATCGCTTGTGAAAAACTCTCTTGTAAATCTCTCTGTAATATTCTCCTTTGCATTAATAAATTTCTCCAAGTGACCACATTTGTTGGGGTCATGGATGTTTCCACACAGGGGTTTTACCATATAAAAACATCGATCTGTTGATATTTTATCTGGATGTATGAGTGGTTACTAAAGGCGCTCATCCTTTGTTGGAATATATGTGTTGTTGAACAAAATGTGTTATTAAACATTGATGTTCAAGATATCCAACAAAGATAAGTTACCATGGAGGGGATAACATGGTGGATGGAACTAAATAATGAAGAGATGATCTCATTTCTTGAAATAAAAGTCATTAAGGAGGAAGGGAATGTAAAAATTCAATTTAAACCCTTAAATTATAATATGTTAATCATGTATTATTTGACTAATGTATTAAGAACCAAATATCAATATAGCATAGAAAAACCTCAGAATAAGTACTCAACACCTTGAAAAAGAGAGAATTTCATATAATAAGCCTCTTTGAAGGGGAAACCTCCTTTTACCCCACATAAATGTTCAAGTACAAGATGATTCCAAATGAAAATGTCTCCTTGGTATATATAGGAGACTAGGAGGTATATTTACAATTAATGGAATAAAGCCAACATAAATAAAATAACATTACTAATGTAATATGCCCCAATTAAGGGGTAATGAGCCAATATCAGGGCTTAACATGCGCTTCCCCTTGAGACAAGTGTTGTCCACAAAGATTGAGTAACTCTGGATGCTTCTGTATAAAAGATTCATCTTCCCAAGTGGAATCTTCAGCTGGTGGTTTCCTCCATTTAATGAGATACTCTAAAATGGATCTATTCCTCAGTTGGTGAATTCTTGTGTCAGTGATGTCTTTAGGATCCAATATAATTTTTCCTTCCTCGTCAAGTTCTGGAAATATAGTTTGAACTGGGATCTTGTTGCCTATAACCTTCTTTAAGTATGAAACATAGAAAACTGGGTGTACTCGTGAAGATGCAAGAAACTCCAATTTGTATGCCATAGTACCAATCTTTTGAAACACCTTATAAGGGACATAATACTTTGGTGATCATTTATTATCCTTCTTGGTTTGCTTGAGGGACATCTGTTTGTATGGTTGTAGTCTTAAAAACACCCAATCCCCTACTTCAAAACTTCTTTCACTAGGATGTTGATTTGCTTGTTCTTTCATGCGATTCCGTGCCATGGTCAGGTTGTCCTTTAAGATTTGGAGAACTTGTTGCTGATGCTCGATGTGATCTTCCACTGCTTGAACCTTATATTTTTCTTTTAGAGAAGAAGTGATGGAAGGAGGGTGGTATCCATAGAGTGCCATAAATGGTGTGTGTCATTTTTGTTGCAGTATGAAAGGAAGCGTTATACCACCATTCTGCCAAAGGTAACCATTTGAACCATTGTGTTTTTTTATCAGAGACAAAGAAACAAAGATAGCCTTCTAGACATTTGTTCACTATCTCGGTTTGTCCATCAGATTGAGGATGATAGGATGAGCTATGAGCCAATTGAGTACCCAAACAAGAAAATACTTCTATGCAAAAATGTCCAGTGAAGATAGGATCTCTGTCACTTACAACAATATTTGGGCCGCCATGTAGCTTTTGAACTCTCCATGAATGCGGTGGAAACTGTACTATCTTTGAAGGGATGAGAGAGTGCATAAAAGTGTGCATACTTCGTCAATATATCAACAATCACCATGATGACACTCTTTCCTTCAGACTTCGGTAACCCTATGAGGAAATCCATGGAAACCTCCTCCCAACACTGACTTGGGATGGCTAATGGTTGTAAAAGACCCGGGGTATTAATTGTTTCCACCTTATTTTTTTGGAAAACCAAACATTCTGCCACAAACCTTTGAACATCAGTTTTAAGGCCATCCCAAAATGAATCCTTCTTGACTCTATGGTAGGTTTTCCAAAATCTTGAGTGCCCTCCTACTGGAGAGGTGTGCAATTACAATAGTACCTTTTGTTTGAGTTGGGAGTTCTTACATAAATATAAGCAATCTTTGTACCATAGTGAATCATTTTTCCATGTAAATGTATCTAATGCAATGAAATCCTACTACAACTGTTGAATGAGAGTCCACACTTTTTCGTCATTCTTCCATTCATCCCTTTCTTCTATTATCCAATCGAGTTGGATGATCGAGATAGCATAGAGAAGGGCCTCAACATCTTCATCCTTTCTTGAGAGTGCATCTGCCACAACTTTTTTCCTCCCCTTTTTATAGATGATTTCAAAATCATAACCCAATATCTTGGTTACCCATTTTTTTTGTTCTTCTGAAGATAGTCTTTGTTCCAAGAAGTATTTAAGACTATCATGATATGTTTTGACCTTGAAGTGCCTACTTATTAGGTAAGGACACCATTTCTTCAATGCATGTAGTATTTCCACCATTTCCTTCTCATATATGGGTTTGTGTAAGTCCTTTCCCTTGAGTGGTCGAATTTCAAAAGCCAAGGGCCTTCCTTCTTGCATTAGGACAACACCAATTCAATTTCCCAAGGCATCACATTCCACAATAAATTTTTTTGTGAAGTCTGGAGTGGTCAATATAGGAGATTTTCACATCACCTCTTTAATTTGTTCAAAAGCTTTAGTTGCCTCTGGAGTCCACGAAAATGCATCCTTCTTAGTCAATTCCATTAAAGGTGCTTCTATTCTTCCATAGTGTCAAACAAACTTGCGGTAGTAACCTGTCAAACCCAAAAATCCTCTAAGACTCTTCAATGTTTTGGGAATCAGCCAGTCCATCATGGCCTTAATCTTGTTAGGGTCTACCTTGAAACCTTCATGAGATACAATATGACCCAAATACTCTACCTCCTTCACTCCAAAGAAACATTTGGATGGTTTGGAATATAGTTGTTGCTCCTTTAGTAGTTGTAGCCCCTTGTCAACATGTCACACATGATCCTCCCAAGACTTTCTATAGATTAGTATATCATCAAAAAATACTAACACAAATTTTTGAAGGAAGGTCTTGAAAATGGAATTTATCAACCCTTGGAATGTGGAAGGTGCATTTGTAAGGCCAAA
Organism: Picea engelmannii; assembly: GCA_009831015.1. NCBI lineage: Eukaryota > Viridiplantae > Streptophyta > Pinopsida > Pinales > Pinaceae > Picea > Picea engelmannii. Next base: position 70,196 of record ML803044.1, read on the forward strand.
AGGCATGACAGAAAATTCATAATGGCCTTCATAAGTTTGGAATGTTGTTTTTGGGATATCTTCTTCCTTCATTCTAATTTGATGATACCCTGAAAGAAGATCCAATTTTGTGAAATAGATTGCTCCATGTAGTTCATCTAACAAATCATCAATGACGGGAATGATAAACTTATCTTTAATAGTGATCTTGTTGAGCTCTCTATAATTTGGACACATATGCCATGAGATACATTTCTTGAATACCATTACCACTGTTGCAGAGTAATAACTTTGGCTAGGTCTAATAATGCCATCCTCTAACATTTCTTCAACCATGCACTCAATTTCACTCTTCTCAGAATAAGGGTATCTGTATGGCCTGGTGTTAGGAGGAACACTTATAGGAAATAGGTAAATTTCATGATCATGATTTTGAGTGGGTGGAAGACCTTTGGGAATATCTTCAAATACTTTGGAATTCTTATCAATGATCCCTTGGAGATCTTGAGGAATATATGGATTAGATGTTTGAACATCTAATGAGCATAGTTGTGTAATAACGCCTTGATTCCCCTTTTTCAATAATTGTTTCATGCCATTAGAGATTATCACCTTACTGGGTTTCCCTGTGATACCTCTTAACTCAATTTCTTTTCCTTCCAATGAAAATTTTATGAAAAGTTCTTGAAAATTGAAAGCCATTGTTCCTAATGATTGTAACCATTGGATTCCTGGTACAACAGCAACACCACCCATGGGTATAGAAATCATTGGACTATTCATTACATATTCCCCCATAGTAAGATTGATATTATTGCATTTTCCTGAGAAATTGATAGTTCCTCCATATGCAACCATTACTTGAAACTCTGGTGCTAAATATACGAAGCAATTGAGAGATTTGGCTAATTTATAGTGAATGAAATTATGAGTATTGCCAGAATCAATTAGGACTATTACCTTTTTCTTTTTGATGTATAATTTGATCTTGAGGGTTTGAGGAGTGCTAATTCTATCCAATGCATTACACGATATCATGGGAGTCAACTCTTTAGACAAAATTGATTCTACGTTTTCATCTTGAGATGGTTCTTGTTCTTGTTCTTCTTCCTCTTCACAATCTATGTAGAATAATTTCTTCTCACCACACTTATGTCCCTTACTGTACTTGTTGTCACAATTAAAGAATAAACCTTTTGATTTTCTTTTGTCCAATTGTTGAGGTGTCAACCTTGTAGGTTGAGGTGTTTTAGAAGAAGGAGCATTATTCTCTCTATAGATGTTAGGATTGGTCCTTCTAGTAGCCATAGCCTTATTTTTATAAATGCATTCTCCAATGATTTGAGTTCCCAAAGGTGAACCTCATGTTGAATATTATCCTTTAAAGTTCCTATGAATACATCAATCAAGTGCTCATCTAGAATATCTGTTACCTTTATATTCAATCTTTGGAAGTTCTCAATGTGCTCGGTAACTGAACCCTTTTGCTTGAGATTTATTAATTGACTAAAGAAGGTATTGCTCCTTGTATCCTCATAGTGCGCTATCATTTCTTCCTTGAAAATTGTCCAAGTGACAAGTGATTTGCGAGAACAAAGCCATCGATACCATACAAATTGACTGGGTTCTAAATATAAAGAAGCAATTCGTACCTTTTGTGTATGTGGCACATTATGTAGATCAAAGAATTGTTCCATTTGAAGTACCCATGTGATTGGGTCCTTGCCATCAAACTTCCTCATATCTATCTTAGGAACCTGGTTGGTCTTCAACCCAAAGTTGGAGTTTCTCCATTCTTGATTCACCTTGCTTGTGTAGTCATAATGAATTTCATGGGATACATTTTCACTTTCACGAGTCCTCTCTATTATGAATTTTTTCAATCCTTCCATGATCTTCCCTTTTAAAGTGTCCATCTTAGTATTTATCCCCTCAAACTTAGCTTTTGTTGAATCCATCATCTCTTGTAGTTCCTCTTTTGTTACTGTCTTGTTTTGTAAATTATTTATGTCCCTACGCATTTCTTCACCTTCATCAAGAGTTCAAGTAGGATTGTATGGAGGCTTATTTGGTGTAGAAGTTCCCTTTTTTGGTGGCATGTTGGCCAACTATCACTTTAAACCTTGATTTTGAGGTGGTTCTACTAGACAATATTCCTTTTATTGTATCTCCAAAATTTTCACCCTTATGAGTATGAAATTTTATTTTTTATAGGTCTCTGATATTTCTTCTCTTCAATGCCATAGGTATGATAAAAATTGGATGTGCCAAGTGGAATTTATGGTAACTTCCCCACAACTTGATGATTTTTTGGCCTCTCCGGGAGATCTCACTTGTATAGCGTGCCCCACAAAAAATAATTGATATAAATTCTGAAACTCGTATCAGAACTACTATGGTCTGTCCACTATCCAATGAAACTAGTATCACTCAATTTGGATACTCTAGGAATAATTTATGATTGTTTTACCTGAAACACCTGCTTGAGACCAGTCAATATGACTAGTCAGATACCCTATCTTCCACAGGGTGTATCTACAAATTTTTTATGACCCAAAAGCTTAAATTGCTACCACATATACCTTACTAATTTATGAGAATATCCTCTGGAGACCAGTCAATACGACTAGTCAGATACCCTATCTTCCACATGGTGTATCTACAAATTTTTGATGACCCAAAAGCTTAAATTTCTACCACATATACCTTACTAATTTATAGAGAAAATTCTGCAATGACTCAATTCAGAATGATTCCAAAACCCTATCTTACAAAGGCTATATCTCTGAAAGTATAAGGCCTCAGGTGATGAATTTTTAACCAAACGTACCTTGATGTGTCTACTAAATATCCTTTAAGACATGCCTTCTGAATCATTGTAGAAAAAAAGTTATAGAAAAAATTCCACAGTGTCTCAGATGTAGCAGCGAAACCCTAATACCTTGAGCTATGATACCATATGTTAAGAACCAAATATCAATATAGCATAGAAAAACCTCAATATAAGTACTCAACACCTTGAAAAAGAGATGATTTCTGATAATAAGCCTCTTCGAGGGGGAAACCTCCTTTTACCCCACATAAATGTTCAAGTACAAGATGATTCCAAATGAAAGTGTCTCCTTGGTATATATAGGAGACTAGAAGGTATAATTAAAACTAATGGAATAAAGACGACATAAATAAAATAACATTACTAATGTAATATGCCCCAATTAAGGGGTAATGAGCCAATATTAGGGCTTAACATAATGAGATTATGTGATGTGAGTCACCCCATGTGGGTTGATTTAAATGACCCCTTATGCAATTAATGTAATTTAAATGTAAATATTCCATGTGCAAAGATCAAGATCCAATATTGATTATCAAATGCATATAAATCCCCATGGTGGGATGGAATTGTGGTATAAATTTTATGTTTCTCACATTGTTCTTTATGTATGTAAAATCATGAATAAAAAATAATACATAATAATGCAATACTCACTAAAAGTATTTTTTTGGAAGCAATAAGAATATCATGATATCATAAGAAGTGAAGGAAAAAAGAGGTGCATGCATGACTTTTCTAGACACTTTTCCTTGTGAGGTACTACCTTCCTCTGGAATTCTTCCCAAGGATGGAATCCTTAATTGACGTAGATGCCTTGAACGTTTTGCCTCTCATCTTAGGAAGTTTCCCTAGGATTTCTAGGTGTCATTGCTTATTGCAAATGCCGTTACAAATTCATATGAAATTCCTTGATCATATAAGCTTGGCTAACCCATTGTTACTTTACGATCCACCATATATTCAATACTCATAGCCCTAATTGATTTCTATGATTTGGTAGTGGATCACCCATGAACAATGGATTTGGTGAATTTGCACATAATTACAACAAGTATTAATATGCGTGTTTCTATTAAATGCTCCATTAAATTCTCATATTTATAATCTATTGTGTGATCCCATTAATTTAATTGAGTAATTAATGAATTCAAAATATGAATAGTTAATTTTACTATTATTCTTTGTTGGATTTCAAATTTTGCCTAAACATATGATTAATAAAGGAATAATTATGGCATAAAGTACCTTGATGGCCAATGGAATTATCATATGCGACAAGGGTTTTTTACGTTGTCATTTGCTTCCAAAATTAGCTAATGCTCTGTTCTTATTTTTTTGTTTTCTTACTATTTATCTATTTTACATGTTTATTCCACCATGTTAATTTGATATATTTTTTTCTATAAGTTATTTTTATTATGATTAATAATGATCTAAATATGATTATGGTTGGGTTATTTTGGGTCCAAAGGTGCTTTCCACACTCCACTATGAAGAAGATGTGTAATTCTTTCCATATTCAGCATGGAGTTGACACGTGACATTTAAGAAAATATTGATAAAAAAATATGTTTCAATGTTGGCAATAAATAAAATAATTCAATATCGATCTTAAGTGAAATAATTCTATATCGACTCTATATAGAGAGAAAGAGATAGAGTAAATTGAAAATAAAAAAAAAATGATTTCATTAATAGTTGACTTACCTTCAATGCTTAATATTATGGAATTGACATATGGAATTTAAAAAATTATTAATAAGAAAAAAATAATTCAATGTGTACCATAAATAAAATATTTAAAACAATTATGGAGTTGACACATGTCATTTAAAAATATATTCTAACATCTACCTTAAGTAAAATAACTTTATATCAACATTCACCTTTAATTAAAATATTTTTGTATCAACTTTATATATATAAAGAGAAAGTGAAAGTAAAAAAAACCCCTATTAATGAGCAAATAGGTGTTTTATACTTATCCATATGAAGTGAAAGTAAAGAGATACTTATTAAGCACATAAGATGTTTAATTCATCCAATACTTTTATATGGAGTTAACACATGTCATTTAAAAAATTATTAGTAACAATTAAATATTTCTATATATATAAAACAATTGAAGGTTAAACAATTCTTATGGTTAAAACATTTGAATGATGAGTTGAGTACCAACTATATAATTCCTTCATCACTATTAGGGATACAAATGCATACCAATATTGATTACCTACATTGATTTCCAAACAAAAATGTGAATAGAATAGAGTGACCCGGTGACAAAACAAAATAAAAATCCTTGCAACACAAATTGTATTTTTCTAGATAGTTTTAAGAAATGTTAAAAATCATCATGGACAATTTTAATGGTTGTCTAATTCCATGTTGTCATTTCTGGGTCAAATTTAAGTTCTGACATTGTCCAGTAATGTAAGTCTCGATTCAAAGAAAAAACATGGAGTATTCCATCTAAATCCATTGTCTTAACATGAACAAACTTACTCTGCTCGAATTATTTTGTTAAATTTACAAAAGTATGCAAATCATGTGTCAGTTTACCATTAAATTGAACAATCCAATCAGAAATAGAAGCTCCATATCTATAATAAGGGTTGCTAGGATACAAATCCGACAGGAATACCCCACGCCCTTCATCTAGCCAAAATCCGAGCGAATGGACAACCGAGTATGTTTCTTGTATAGCATAGCCACACCAATTTACAATGTGCATGCATACAAACCCACTTTTTACATCGGTGCCCACAAGAACCTTGATCTCCTTACCCTACGAAAAAATTACAAGTCTTAGATTTCCTTCTTCATCCTTGCTCTCATCTAGAAGTCAGGCGGTATTCACATACCTTTAAAGTTTTTCTAGGATATTTAGATCTCCCACTTCAAGACTTATTTCTATTTCTTTCTTGGGAGAATCCTTTTGCAAATAAGGCATCTGTGCTCTGGATTTCCATGTTTTCCACCTCATATCCTCCAACAACAAGGATGACACCACATCATCATCTTCTCCTTTCTTGATGGTGCACACACTATTTTCTTCATTAGAACTGCAGGCATTTTCTGCTGTAAATGCAGTGTCTGACTGTGCATATTTTTCTTTACCAACAACTAGCATTGTATTCTTCTTCTTGGATGTCTTAAAATTCTATGGGAACATCCTATTACTTGTCATCTAGATTTTTTCAATAAGTTCATTGCTTGGGTATTTGTCCATAATAACACAGTGATTATCTTTCATGTAGATTATGTATCATTTATGTAACAGCTGTCCTGTGCTCATCAGATTATGCTTTAGACCAGAAAAATAATAAACATCAGGGATACATTTTTTTTCTCCTTGCTTAGTTAAAATATTTATACTTCCTTTTCCTAAGAAAGTGACTTGGATATTTGTTCCAAGTGTAACCTTGGTTTGGACTGACTCATCCAAACTAGAAAACAATTTTTTGTTTCATGTCATGTGGTTACTATAGCCTGAATCTAAATACCATATGTCACAAGGACTTGCTTGAGAAACATTGTATTCAGCGGGTGAGACTATAGGCATTTCTATAGCGTGCACCATAAACATAGGGCAAGTTTGGTTATTTGTGTTGTTTGACTGATCTTGAATTTGCTTGTTCTGATTATACTGTCTCTGTGACAACCTGACATTTCGTTACGACGATAAGCCTCACGTGATAAGTGCAATTTTTTTTTTTTTGTACATGCAATAAAAGTWTTTGCTTACTAGAAAACAATTTCTATCTTTAATAAATAATTTATATTTATGAGATATATTTATAATCTTGTTTTTACTAATAATAATATAAGAATAAGAACATACTTCATTTCACCAAAWTCCTTTTTTTTCTACACGGTCTTTCATATCCTTATAGTAATATTAATTACTTGGTTTTACTAATAATAACATAAGAGTAAGAACAAGCCTTGTTTAACCAAATCCTTTTTCCATACAAGGATATGGAAGACYTTGTATGGAAAAAGGATTTGGTTAAACAAGGCTTGTTCTTACTCTTTTGTTATTATTAGTAAAACCAAGTAATTAATATTACTATAAGGATATGAAAGACCGTGTAGAAAAAAAAAGGAATTTGGTGAAATGAAGTATGCTCTTATTCTTATATTATTATTAGTAAAAACAAGATTATAAATATATCTCATAAATATAAATTATTTATTAAAGATAGAAATTATTTTCTAGTAAGAAAATACTTTTATTGAATTTACAAAAAAAAATATATTGCACTTATCACGTGAGGCTTGTCAACGTAACGAAATGTCAGGTTGTCACATATGGTATCAGAGTGAGGTTCAACCTGTGACTTAGGATCGCTACGACTTTCGTTGATATGATTGATTATACTGTTGCTGATTGAGTTGACTTGTGTGCGTGCAGGTAATCATGGTTAGAGGATATGTGAGGCAGATGACGGGGTTCTAGGGGAGGATATGTGATGCCTCCCATAGCCTCCATGCTTGAGGGGTCTAACCCCTAGGGAGACTAGCAGGTTCTCGGACAGGAGCAGATAACAATTGGCGATGTAGTCGGAATGATGAGATCTTTTCAACACATGTTGGAGGCACTGATTAGCCATTTAGACAGAGATGAGCTTAGGGCGTCGACACCCACTGAGGTTCCACCGCACGATCCAGTTAGTATTGGTAGCATTCACTGTGAAATCGAGAAGGTCAAATTTCCTGAGTTCTTTAGTGCCTTGGACGGTGCAGCCACTAAGGCATGGTTGGAGAACATGGCGATGTGCTTCGCACTTCGCGATTATGTTAGAAAAACAGGACCGCGGAGCAATAAAATAAAACAAATGCAGAAACAAGACACAGAAGACACACAATACAAGAGAGACACAGATTTACGTGGTTCACCCAGTGTGGGATACGTCCATCAGAGAAATTTCCAGGTCCTTCCTTTATTATTATCCAGCAAATGAAGGGATACAACCTACATCAAAACCCGTTGTAACTTACTCTTCTTTTTCTCATAGTCTCCTCTCTCAGAATACAATATTCACCATCATCCATAGCCGCAATACATTTCCCTCATAAAAGAGGGTTGCCTTCTAGGGAAAAGAACCCTAACATAATCTCTACCATTAGATCTGCGACCTTATAATGAACGGTCCAGATTTACAATGAAATTACAATATACTTTTACAAGGCAATTTTTGCTTCGGGGGCTTCGCCCCTGAACCCCCACTGGGGGGCCGCTTGCCCCCAGACCCCCCAGCCAAGGGGATGGACCCCTCGGACCTCGTAGAGGGGGTACCCCCCCTCTGCACTCCCCCACATGGAAGAGTGTACATACTTCTGGGGTGTAAATACTTCATGGGGTATAAACACGACTGAAAGCAAGGACCTCTGAATCAGGAAGATAATCAGGCTCCACAACCAACAGATTATACCTCCAACATGAAGGTACGCATGGCAGTCTTTCAACTGAAGGGGAGCACTCTTCTATGGTGGAATATGCTCCTACCGCATCTGAGCATGGCTGTCGAAGACATGTCATGGGAACTACTAGAGGAACGGTTCCGAGAGAGGTACCTTTCAGAGGAATTCATTGAGTGTCAGCTCAATGAGTTCAATGCGTTACAATAGGGAGGTTGTACGATGCCTGAGTACGAGGCCCATTTTATGGATCTTCTCCAGTATGCTCCGCACCTTAACACCGAGAAAATTAAGGTCAACAAGTTTGTGTTGGGCCTTAATAGTAGCCTGTGTGCAAAGGTTAGGATTTTGATGCCTCAAACCTTGTACGATTTCATTCAGAAGGCCCTCATAGTAGAGGAGGATCTTATTAGCGGGGGTCAGACCAGGACGCCAGCGAGACCAGAAGGGCAGGTTTCATCTGGAGCACAACAGCATCAGACACCAACCATGCATACGTCGGGGTATCGTGGCTTCCAGAGGGGATCCACTTTCACTACACCCCGGTGACCGATGCCTTAGTAGCAAACACCTTATCGGGGACCATAGAATCAACAACAGTGTTGCCCACAGCGGAAACAGTTTAGGCCTGTTCATCAAAACGGACCAGGATTCCAGGCCGGTGGACTGTCCTCTTCTACTTTGGGTACCAGGACCACTGAGCTGAAGAAGGGGTGTTGGATGTGTGGGGAGCCACACTACCAACACAACTGCCCCGTGGAGAGGACCAGATCATCCGGATCAGCCGGACCCACTACCGTGGGAGATATGGGAAAGGCCCATCAGATTCATGCGACAGGGAATAATCACTAGGAAGAGCACCGATCGACTGTGCTCGAGATGACAAGTACTTTTGCTGACCAGACCCTTAGTATTTTGATAGATCCCAGTGCTACTGAAAGTTTCATTTCTGGTGCAGCGCTAGAAAGGATTAAGGTAAAGGCAGTCAAACAGGATGAGTTTAGCTTCATGGAGATGGCTTCGGGAGCCAAATAGAAGGTTGGAGGAAAGGTTACAGGCTGTTTCCTTAATCTAGGAGATTTTGTTACAAATTCCAACCTGTACCTCACGATCTTAGGATCTTATGACGTCGTGATTGGTATGGACTGGTTGGAATCGCATGAGACGATACTCAACTGTAAGAGAAAACGGTTGAGCTTAGTCGATGATGAGGGATAGAGACGTGTGATTGTAGGATGGAACCAGGGAGTTTCCCTGAGGTTCATCTCTTCCTTACAACTACGGAAGAGTATGCGCAAGGGTTGCAAGATTTATGCGATCCTCGGGTTAAACGAGAAGGGAGTAGTAGAAGGTCTAGAACACCTTCCGGTGGTGAGAGAGTTTATGGACGTATTTCTAGAGGAGTTACCTAGGATTCCACCAGAGAGGGAATTGGAGTTTACCATAGGCCTAAAACCAGGGACTGAACCGATAGAAAGAACACCTTATCGGATGTCGACCCCGGAGTTACAAGAGTTGAAAATGCAACTAAAGGAATTATTGGACTTGGGACTGATACATCCTAGTGTGTCACCATGGGGTGCACCTATTATTTTCATATGAAAGAAGGAAAAATCATGGAGGCTTTGTATTGACTACCATCAACTGAACAAGGCCATGATCAAGAATCAGTATCCATTGTCGAGAATTGATGATCTGTTTGATCAAATGAAGGGTGCGATGGTGTTCTCCAAGATCGATTTGCGATCAGGGTATCACCAGTTACAGATCAAAGAGGATGACATTCCTAAGACTGCCTTTAAGATGAGGTTTGGACATTATGAGTTTATTGTTTTACCGTTTGGACTGACATATGCCCCAGGGGTATTTATGAGTTTGATGAATGGGGTGTTCCGCGAGTACTTGGACAAGTTCATCCAAGTATTCATTGATGATATTTTGATTTACTCTCGGATGATGGAGGAGCATGATGAGCACTTGCACTTGGTACTACAGTGTTTGCAAGAGCACAAATTGTATGGGAAGTTGTCCAAATTCTCATTTTATCAATCAAAGATTCACTACTTAGGGCATGTCATCTCTGACAAATGCATTGCCATGGATCTAGCCAAGGTCAAGGCTATTATGGAATGGCCTGCGCTGACAAATGTCCCGGAAGTGCGCAGTTTTATGGGTTTAGCAGGATAGTATCGATGGTACGATGAGGAATTTTTGAAGATAGCAAGTCCGATTATGGAGTTGTAGAAGAAAAACAAGAAGTTTGTTGGACCAAGAAATGCACGGAAGCATTTCGGAGGATTAAGTAGTTGTTGACAACAACACCAATACTAAAGGACCTTGACATGGACGTGGACTTCTTGGTATGCATAGATGCATCCAAGGAAGGCTTAGGAGGAGTCTTGATTCAAGACGGACAAGTGATTGCTTACATTTCGAGGAAACTGAGAAGACATGAGGATAACTATGCGATGCACGATTTGGAGTTATTAGCCATCGTATATGCCTTGAGGGTTTGGAGACACTACCTTGTTGGATGAATATTTGAACTAAGGACTGACCATTGTGGACTACAACACATTTTTATGCAAAGCGACCTGAACGCAACAACGACGTTGGTCAAAATTTCTTAGTGAGTATGACTTTGAGATTACTTACATAAAGGGAATAGTGAACCGAGTGGCAGATGCTTTGAGTCAGAGATCACACATCTTCTCGGTGTTGCCTCTTCAGATGAAACTACGTGAAAAGATTCTAACTTTACAGCATGAGGATGACTGGTACAAAGAGGTCGAGGGCTTTATCGGAAAAAACACAATGATGGTACCATGATTTGTAGGATTTTCGTTTGATAGCGATGGTTTATTGAGGTTTAGAAATCGTATCTATGTACCACTGAATGACGAGTTGAGGATGTTGATCTTGAGCAAGGCTCATAGAGCAGTTTACATGGCTCATCCAGGAGTCATGAAGATGAGGGCAGACCTTAAACCCTTATTCTTCTGGAAGGGAATGAAGGCAGACATAGTCAACTATGTGGCCAGATGTCTAGAATGTCAGTAGGTAAAGGTTGAACATAGACACCCAACAGGATTACTACAACCACATGCTATTCTGGAATCGAAATGGGAGGTTATTTCAATGGATTTTATTGTTGTATTTCCACTGATGGCAAGGAGACATGACTCGATTTTCATAGTAGTAGACACTCTAACAAAGATTTCTCACTTTATTCCTATGCGTATGACATATCAGGCACCTGACACAGCTAGAGTTTTCATAAGTGAGATTGTGAGGCTGCATGGCATTCCTAAGAGGATTATATTTGATCGAGGATTGATGTTTACTGGATGATTTTGGATGAGTTTCCAAGAGGCCTTGGGAACCCAACTTAACTTTAGTACTGCATATCACCCAGAGACTGATGGACAGACTGAATGAACGAACCAAACCTTGGAGGACATGTTGCACATGTACGTGATGGACCAACAAAAGCATTGGGAAGAATTCTTTCCACTAGTGCAGTTCACTTACAACAATAGTTACCAGAGCACCATTAAGATGGCACCTTTTGAGTTTCTTTATGGGAAACCATGTCAGATGCCTTGAGTTGGGATCGGCTTGAGGATAGGGTCCTGGTAGGACCCGAAGGGATCCAAGAAATGGAAGAGAAAATGCAAACAATAAGACAAAGGATTAAAGAAGTGCAGGATCGACAAAAGAGTTATGTCGATGCACACCGTGTCGACCGTAGTTACGAGGTCGGCGATCGAGTCTTCTTATGGGTTAAACCACGCAAGAGTTCGATCAAGTTTTGGAAGGGAGCTAAACTCTCTCCTAGGTTTGTGGGACCCTTCGATATTGTGGAGAAAAAGGGGCTCATGGCCTATCGACTAGCCTTGCCTGATTCCTTGAGGTGTATGCATGATGTTTTTCATGTATCTGTTTTGAGACATTATATTAGTGATCCTACACATGTTATTAACATGAGTTCCTTGCAGGTATTAGACGAGGGAGCGCTCACGGATGAGCCGGTCCGCATCTTGGATCATCGCGTTCAATAGCTATGATGTCGAATGGTAGATCAGGTCAAGGTCCAGTGGGACAATTATAGTCCACACTCGGTGACCTGGTAGGATGCATATGATATGCGCCAGGAGTAGTTTCCATTTTTGTTTGATATATAGACATATGATATTGTGATACACTTTATTTCATCATATATACTATGAAACTTTGGGACGAAGTTTAGACCAAGAGGGGGTGTATGTAACATCCCACTCTGGTGCACTGAGAAAACTTATTCTTTGAGGACACTTTCTTGCAAGTGATCTGGATTATTATGCTATTAAAACATTTGACTTTGATTATGATGTGTTATGGGTAGATGACATGTTGTTTTACTACATTAACATAGACAGGTGCTATTGACTCGGTTTTACTGAGTGTTCAGGGTTTCATACCTTGAGGATGCATAGGCATCAATGGAACCCCTTGGACTCTGGATCGATTCAGGGAGTGTTCCATTGGGGTTTGATTGTTTACTATGATATTAGTGCATCTGACCAAATGATATGATATGGATATGTTCTGTCATGATTTGTTGATGATGTAGGATGACGATAGCTTTCCGACCAGACTCACATATGGAGTAAAGGGGTCGCACACGACTACCAGAGATGTTGAGGGAGAGGTGTGGACAACAGCCCTGCCACAGCCTACTAGCACTCCCACTGTGGCTCGAACTGTAGGTTAACGATTACCTAGTTCGAGAGGACCGACGATGCCATGAGGGCAGACTCTGATAGTCGCTCACGATGATTCTAAGGGGTGCGCAATAAGGTGGGGGCCTTATTCCTTAGAAACCCTTAGTCTTCCACAAGTTCACTTGGCAGAGTGTTGACTCCAGGGGTTATTGATGTCTACCAGTCAATCAAGAGGTGAGTGGCACCCTTGGAGCACGTAGTGCATCCTGAAGGGCACATCGCGCAAAGGAACAAATGAGGTGAGTGGCACCCTTGGAGCACCTAGTGCGTCCTGAAGGGAACGTTGCATTGATGATGATAGAGGGATGAACCTAGATGGCCCCAAGACAAATAACAGGTTAAGAAATTTTAAAACAATTTCTCTAATTAAATTTTGCCCAGTACAAAATCTAAGTTCTAAGTCTAAAATTTTGCTAGGGGAAAAACTTTGTCTACCTTTAAAAATAATAATAATATATATATATATATATATATATATATATAATAGATAAAATAAAATAATAAAATTTAAAATAAAAACCACTTAAGTAATAATTATGGTCTTCATAAAATTTTGTAACATGAAGGGAGTAAGAAATTAAATTATTCATAAGAAATAAAATCTGAGGATATAAAATGTAAAGAGGGAATTAATTATTTTATCTTTTGATAATTTAAAAAGATACTAAATTAATGATGAAAGGGAAAAGGGGTTATATTCCACACCTACCTTTTCAAGTTCTAAGTAAAAGGGGAAAGAGGGAAAATAAAAAAATAGGAAACTAGCGAAAGGAGGCAACATAAAAAGGAAAAAGGGGAACTTAAGGGAAAAAGAGGGAAGTCAACTTAGTAAACAATCTACATTTAAGAGCTTTCTAATTTTAAACTAAATTAGCAATTTCATAATAGGGAAAGCCTTTAAAACCTGTAAGGGAATCTAGGGACACCTAGGAGTGATTCTAGGAGTAACTCTAGGTGGGCGAGGGAAATAAAGATAATTACCTAATTAAAGAATTAATTTATGGAGGAATGTAGGGGATGGGGGACACTTGTACAGAGAGGAAATTTTAGGAAATTATTTCTAAAACTTTAATTAAATGAGATTTTAGGAAATAAAGGAAGTTCGAAAGTCTATAAAATAAAGGAAGGAGAAGGATGAAGGATGACCTTCTGTTTGCGTAATGTTACGCTGCAGAAATATCATCTTGACTGATTTACTTGTGGGAGTTGGTATACCCAGATCGGAGAGGAGTGGTAGCTTGGCCTTGCGAGGCAAGATGGGAGCTAGATTAAACCTCTGGATAGTGTGTGTAGCCCCTTTGTGGCTCAGGGGGCTAAGGGGGAAGAATAGTACCCCTAACATTGGTTGGGAGGTACCGGTGTAGTCTCAATGGTTGGCGAATGGGAGTTGCATGGAGCGCACGGAAGACACTCAGAGTAGGCGAACAGGCGATGGTACACTTTTTTGGTTGAATGATAGAATGTTGTAGGAAGTATGATTTAGATATGCATGTGTATTGAGTAGGTAAACTGACTGTCTAGTTTCATGACTGAAATTTTTATAGCCTAGCAGAATGATTGGTTGATTGATTTCTGTGACCTTCGTCTTCCCGCATGTCATGACCACCTTGTGTGTTGATTGTGACCTTGCGATTGTTTTTCCTTTCATCCTTAACTCGCTAGTCCTTGCCTGAGAAGTTAGCCAGGAGCCTGATCTACAGTCGTCGCCTTAGTGTTAAAATACCTATGGATCTCAACGCCCTGCTTTTCTGTGTGAGGATGGTGAAGCAAAGGAAAACCTATCTACCTTCTACCTATGTTGTTTTCCTTAGCTGAATGATTATTGTGTTCCTTGATGTGTTTTATTAACCCTGCAAAATTTGATTGATGGTGAAGTTTCCTTTAACTCGATGTTTTTATATCTCGTTCCTTATCTCATTTTATACCTCGTTATTATATCTTGATGGACATTCTTGCGTTGTTATATTTAGTTTGTTTTCCTGGTGAATGCTACTACTTTGGCTATGCCTTGTTGACTTGGGGCGAAATTGCCCAGCAAAACCCTTTCTGTTTTAATTACCCATCTTTTGGCTGCCAATATAGCCTTTCTTACCTGTGATAGTGCATTTTATTGACAATGAATTTTTGATCAAACTTAGCTCCATTATTTTGCTTAAGAAACAATGATTAAGATACAAGGACAACGAGTCTGAAACTGTGAATGATTATTTTACTGAGCAAATTTTTTTGACTGCATTTTAATGTCGGATTGACCATGAACCTTATGGGTTTCATTCAGTGTGTAGGGGAGGCTTGTTTCTGATTGATTAGGGTTAGCTTTTGTTTTTTTTGCATTCTCCACCTCGGATTCCAATAGACCAACTAGTGCAGACGTCACCAGGGCACGTCTGCAATTACCAGGACCTTCTCTGACTTTGGCTCGAAGAGCGTAAATGCTCCTCTAATTCCCTGTCAGAAATTCTTTACCCACAAAAACTCTCCACTGATCTCCCTTACCAATCGGGATATCAAAATTCGCGATTTCATGAATTCTGTAGTCACACGCCTTATGCCTTACGATTCCCCGAATCCCGATACGGGTCAATCGCTGACTTTATCCCCCCTTCCTATCGGAGCTTCCTCTATCGGGAAATTTCTACTTGCAATGTCAACAATTCAAATTCCATAACTTTGAACCCCGATGGGTTGATCTCCCGACACACATGTGGATTTGACCTCTCCACCTTTTGCCCTTCTATCGGAAATTCAGAACTCGCAAGATCATGAGTCTTGATGTCGATGGACTCGGGATTTACCTTTGCCCGATTCCTGATATGATGCCACCTGTACTCCACCAACACCTGTGTTCCTACACTGCCACATCACCGTTGAGATATTGCGGATCGCAA
Organism: Picea engelmannii; assembly: GCA_009831015.1. Taxonomy (NCBI): domain Eukaryota; kingdom Viridiplantae; phylum Streptophyta; class Pinopsida; order Pinales; family Pinaceae; genus Picea; species Picea engelmannii. The sequence continues at coordinate 86,086 of ML803044.1, forward strand.
ATCCAACATGCATGTGTTCTCTGTCGTTGAGAACCCCGATTCTCTGATCCCCGACTCCTTGGGATCTCCTGACATGCGTCTCACATGATCGACGGTTTCGAACCCATCGGGATATCGCCTCTCATGGTATCACTATATTTTCTATACCAGCTTGGGTCTTCAACTCACGATTAGCCGATACGCGAGGTCACGTGCAGATCCAACGACTCCCTTTTTCTCGGATCAATAGTTTTGCTTGCGTTGAAAATTTGCTAATCGCGATTTCAGCAGGCACAAAACTCCTATCTTTGCAAACTCCGATTCCCCGATGAGTCGAACCCCGATGGCTCTAGAGTCCTTCCCCTGCACGATCAGGGTTAACTCCGGTAGAACTTTCCCAGATCTGACGGTTGACGGGATTTCACTAGTTCCCTCGACAGATCCTGACCGTCGATTTATCCTCTTTGGATATTTACTGAAACCAACTAAGTGCTCTTCCTCATCTTTTTTCCTCCAAGGTCTGCACTTTGAAGTTCGTTCTTGACATGTCTATGCCAAAATCTCCATTTCTTTTCCTTTGCGTCACCACGAAGGTGCTATGCCTCCTAAGCTTTTCTTCAACTCTGATTCTTCAAAGAAACCTTGCGCACACTCTTCGTGTTCGACCTTCAACAACTCCCAAAGTGTTGAGTCTTTCAGACTCTGTGCACTTTTGGCAACAACAGTCTCTACCTTCTTCTGCTCAAATTTACTACTGAGACTCCTAATTTTGCATGTGCTCTCTTCACACAGTTCCCACGACAACCCTATAACTCTAGTTGAATAATAATAAGTGTTTAACTATTGAGCCTTCATCAACGCACTCTATGAGGATGAATTCATCTGCACTCTATGCAGGAATCTCCTGGCTCAGACAGAGAAACGATTGAAACTTATTCTCTTCTCTCTCTCTCAGACTTTAGTTTGAAACCCTGAAATCACATACACAACATATTCAAAGCAAATGCATGACCATAAAGCAAACACTCATTAACACATAAACAACATACACAGAGAAACAACACCAGCCATGAAATTGAATCACAAACTCTCTTCTATTAATTCAAGTCTGTACATGGGGGTTCTGAATACAAATTCTCTTCTTTCTCTTCTCTCCTGAATGCTGGCTTCTGAATAATGTTACAATGTACAAGTGAGGGTGTCTATATCTGTTTTCCCTCTCGAACTCTAAATTGTCTAATCTGGAAATAAAATCCTATCTACCTACATAAAATCTATTAAATTCCTTCCTATCTACTAAGGACGAGAGCTTAAAGGCTCAAGGTCCCCTTTACAATACAAGTGCGCCATCTCTTAATAATTCATTGAAGACTTGCGCAACAATCCCAAAGCACTTTTCAAAATTTTGGGTTTGTTTTCCCAGCTGATCTCTGCTTGATGTGCTGGTTCGCTTGTTGAGTTGACGATGCTCCTGCATCATACTCCTCAGCTTGAAAACTTTCATGGGCTCCTGTCCATGAGATCCCACACGGTCTGTCTATGCTTTTGAATGACTGCTTCTGTCTCCTAGCTGGCATCTTCTACTGGGTGGTTCTTCCACTTGACCAGGTACTCAAAATACTGCTTTCTCCTGGTTTTCTTCCCCATTCACTTGTCCAGTATGCACTCCATCTGTGGCTTCTCTGCAACTGGTAGTTTCTTCTGCCACTGGACCACTGGTTCCTCAGTTCTAGTCTCTTCTTCTCTAGCCCTGTATGGGTATAAATCCGAAACATTAAATATCGGAGATATCCCAATGCCATCCGACAACTCAATTTCATAAGCATTTTATCTGAATTTCTTTAGGACTCTGCATGGTCCAATTTTCTTCATTTTGAGCTTGTTGTATGTTCCCCTTGGGAACCTTTCCTTCCTCAGATGTGCCAGAACAAGATCACCAACTTCAAATTGAAGTTGTCTCCGATGCTGATCTGCTCTGCGCTTGTATTCTTGATTTGAATCTTGTAGTCGCTGCTTCACCTTGCCGTGAAGTTCCTTCATCGCTTCAACGAACTCTTCAGCACTAGCGCTGCTAGTAGTAGCCTGTTTTGACTCCCTGAGTTCAGATACTCCTCTCGGTTGCCTACCATATACAATATCAAACGGACTTTTACCTGTGCTCCGGTTCACAGAGTCATTGTATGCAAACTCTGCCTGTGGCAATATGTTGTCCTAGCTGCTATGGTGCTCTATCACCAGGCTTCTCAACAAGTCTCCCAAGCTCACGTTGACCACTTCTGTCTGCCCATCCATCTGCAGATGGTAAGCTGAACTAAACGCCAAGTTAGTTCCTAGCTTCTTCCATAGCATCCTCCAAAAATTCCCTATGAATTTGGTATCCCTGTCCGACACTATACTTCTTGGCAATCCATGGAGTCGAATGATCTCCTTGAAAAAAACGTTTGTGATGTGAGTCGCATCGCTGGTCTTCTGGCATGGTATAAAATGTGCCATCTTTGAAAACCTATCTACCACCACAAAGATGGAATCAACACCTCTTTGCATCCTCAACAATCCCAATACAAAATCCATGCTAATCGCCTCCCATGGCCTCTCCGGTATGGGCAATGGCTGATAAAAACCTGCATTCTGTTTTCTCCCCTTCGAGTGTTGACAAATCCTACATCTTTCAACAAATCGTCTGACATCCGCTTGCATTCCTGGCCAAAAATATGATTCACTAAGCTTTGCGAATGTTTTGTCGTGGCTAAAATGCCCTGCTAAGCCTCCACTATGTTTTTCCTTCACCAAGTTCTCCCTCATGGAGCAAATTGGAATACACAGTTGATTGCCTCTGAACAACAATCCCTCCTGGATCATGTAGTCTATCCATGGGCTTCGATCTCTGAGAACTGGATTCTCAGCTACTTCATACGCTTCTGCAAAATATGCGTCTCCTGCATACATGTCCCTAAGGTTTTCAAAACCCAATGTTTTGACTCTGAACTCCTGTAGTAACAAACATTTTTTTCTCAAAGCATCAGCCACTTTGTTAGAAGTCCCTGAAATGTGTTTAATCACAAACGTGAAATTATGCATATACTCTACCCATTTTGCATGCTTCTGATTCAACTTATCCTGTTGACTCACAAACTACAATGCATGATTATCGTTGTACAATACAAATTCTTTTGGGATCAAGTAATGACTCCACTTCTTTAAAGCCTGTATGATGGCATAAAACTCATTATCATACATGGAGTATTTCAGCTTTGCATCATCCAGCGTCTCACTGAAATATTCAACTGGTCTGTCCTCCTGGCTCAAGATTGCTCCTATGGAAAAGCCACTTGCATCACATTTCACCTGAAACGTCTTCCGAAAATCTAGCAACACTAACACTGGTTTCTCTGTGATCTTTCGCTTCAACAGATTAAATCTCTTTTCAGCCTCTGCTGTCCAGTGAAAAGACTTATGTCGCTTCTTCACTGTTTCCATCACTGTTGTGCTAATTCCACTGAAATTCCTAATGAACTTCCAGTAGAAACTAGCCAAACCATGGAAACTCCTTACCTCAAAAACATTTCTGGGCGATGGCCAATTCTTAATCACTTCCACTTTACTTGGATCCATTTTCAATTCATTCACCAAAATGACAAACCCCAAGTAAATGAGCTATGTCTTCATAAACAAATATTTCTTCATGTTTATCAACAGCTTCTCTTGTTGTAGTTTTCTCATCACAATGGCCAAATGTCTCAAATGTTCAGCCTTCGTCTTGCTGAAAATCAGTATATCATTCAGATATACGACAACAAATTTCCCGATGAACTCCTTCAGGATTTCGTTCATCAGCCTCATGAATGTGCTCGGTGCGTTTGTCAAACCAAATGGCATAACCAACCATTCATACAAACCCTCGTTTGTTTTGAATACTGTTTTCCATTCATCGCCTTCCCTCATGTGAATCTGGTGATATCCGCTCTTGAGATCAATCTTCGAAAAATAATTTGCCCCGCTCAGGCAATCCATCAGATCATCCATTCTCGGCAGTGGAAATCTATACCTGATGGTAATTTTGTTGATCTCTCTGGATTCAGTTGATCTAGGTGGATATTGGTGGCCACCCACCTTTTCCAAATGGCTCAAAACAATTTTCTGACCATTTTGGCAATTTACTATTTTTAGCAGGTTTTAACTTCCGGGGCCATTTTGAGGGCCTAAATGAAGGTTTTTCGAGATCGAGGTTCTCAATGATAGCTGAAGGCATGATTGAGCCCCCAAAATGAATCTCCTCGATGATACATTTCCAACGAACTATCACACGCCTAAAACGAAGATCGTATGCAAAAGTTACGACCTCGGGAAGTTGATGCACCAACTTACCCAAACGAGGTCCACATGACTTTTGGCGCTTCATTTCCTAGGGTTAGGTTTTTGGATGTCTAGGAATTTTGGCATTCCCGATTATTGTAAAAAGGCCTCCAGAGCCTCATTGTAACCATCTTCTTGCGAATGCGAGTAGCCGTCACATCTCTTCTCAGAGATAAG
>ML803044.1:110337-139959 GCA_009831015.1 Picea engelmannii
CCATGGGATGCTGACAGGTGGCATCGGAGATTCGGGGTTCGGGGTTTTGTGTTGCATGAGACACATAGCAACATAATCGCCGATTTTCCGAAAGGAAATTCCCCGAGAAGAAAGGGACGTTGACCGTTGACCATCGGGGTTCGAGATTTGGTCGTGTATGTGAATTGTGTTCGCGTGAACCGCGAACTCCCGAGTCGCGATATCCCGATTTCCGAAGGAGGGGGAAGATAATTGGAGGAGCCTACTGTGGGTAGTGAACTCCCGAGGGAGTTGAAGAGTGTTGACTCTTCGGGCCCGTGAGAAATATAAGGTCCTGGTGGAAGCAGCTTGCTCGGTGAGGGGTGGGTTGCGTCAATATTTCTCCTGGGTAACTATCTTGCCTCTGGGCTGACTCCTTTCTCGCCCTCACTGTCCTTGCTTTCGGCTCATCTTCTCTTCGGCTTTCAGACCCATCTGATAAGCATCCTCAACTGTTCAGATGGTTTCCAAACTTAGTTCATCCTGAATTTCATACCTCAGGCCATTCATCTAACTGGCAACTTTTTCATCATCGCTCTCCTAATGACCTGCTCTTATATTGAGCTTGTAGAATTCTTCGGTATACTCCTTTACCATCATCAACTTCTGTCTCAGGTTCTGCATTCTCCTGAACAATGTGATCTGATAGTCCCTTTGGATGAACTTTGCTTTCATCTTTGCAATCATTCGATCCCATCTTTTGATCTTTTGTTTGCCCTTGGAACGTTTATCTGCCTGAAGCTCATCCCACCATAATGTTGCATGCCCCTTTAACTTAGTGACAGCATGCTTGACCTTTTTATCCTCTTCGATATCCTCATTATCGAAGTAGGTGTCAAGAGCTCGAATCCAATCTAGAAGATCTTTTGCATCCAGACTCCCTTCATAGACTGGAATGTCCATTTTGGTCTTAGAACTCATTCGGGCGATAGCTTTTATCAATCGTTCATTGGCTGCATATTCAGCTGCAACTTCTCCTTGTGGTTAAGCTTCAACCTCATTGTCATAATCACTAAGATCCGCTGCACCAGCTGTGCGTCTCTAAGCTATTTCCGTCTCTTCGAGTCTCGCTCTGAGATCTCGTATCTGTCTTTCCATCTCTGGATTCCCTGTCGGCCTACCTCTTCTTCTCACCTCCCTATCTTCTGGGTTGGGTGATTGTCTCTCCCTTCTGGGTGGCATGGAAAATTCTTCTCTTCTTCTCTGCTACAAAAAACAAAGAAATTATCCCTCTTTGATACCACTTGGTGCAAACGTCACCAGGGCACGTCCGCAATCACCAGGACCTTCTCTGACTTTGTCCCGAAGAGCGTAAATTCTCCTCTAATTCCCTGTCAAAAATTCTTTACCCACAACAACTCTCCACTGATCTCCCTTACCAATCGGGATATCGGAATTCATGATTTTTCAAATTTTGTAGTCACACGCCTTATGCCTTACGATTCCCCGAATCTCGATACGGCTCAATTGCTGACTTTCTCCCCCCTTCCTGTCAGAGCTTCCTCTATTGGGAAATCGCTACTTGTGATGTCAACAATTCGAATTCCAGAACTCCGAACCCTGATGGGCCGATCTCCTGACACACATGTGGATTTGACCTCTCCACCTTTTTCCCTTCTATCGAAAATTTGAAACTCACGAGATCGCGAGTCCTGATGTCGATGGACTCGGGACTTACCTTTCCCCGATTCCCGATATGATGCCACCTGTACTCCACCAGCACCTGTGGTCCTACACTGCCATGTCACTATCGAAATATCGCGGATCGTGAATCCAACAGGCAAGTGTTCTCTGTCGTTGAGAACCCCGATTCTTCGATCCCTGACTCCTCAGGATCTCCTGACACGCGTCTCACACAATCGATGGTTCCGAACCCATCAGGATATCGCCTCTCATGGTATCACGATATTTGCTATGCCAGCTTGGGTCTTCAACTCACGATTACCCGATACGCGAGGTCATGTGCAGATCCAACGACTCCTTTTTCTCGGATCAACGTTTCTACTCGCGTCAGAAATTCGCTAATCGCGATTTCAGCAGGCACAAAAGTCCTGTCTTTTGAAACCCCGATTCCCCGATGAGTCGAACCCCGATAGCTCTAGAGTCCTTCCCCTACATGCTCAGGCTTAACTTCGATGCAACTTTCCCAGATATAACGGCTGACGAAATTTCACTAGTTCGCTCGACAGATCCTGACCATCGATTTCTCCTCTTTGGAGATTTCCTAAAACCAACTAAGTGCTCTTCCTCATCCTTTTGCCTCCAAGGTCTACACTTTGAAGTTCGTTCTTGAGACGTCTATGCCAAAATATCTAGTTCTTTTCCTTTGCATCACCATGAAGGTGCTATGCCTCCTGAGCTTTTCTTCAACTCTGATTCTTCAGAGAAACCTTGTGCACACTCTTCGTGTTCGACCTTCAACAACTCCCAAAGTGTTGAGTCTTTCAGAATCTGTGCACTTCTGGCAACAACAGTCTCTGCCTTCTTCTTCTCAGATTTACTACTGAGACTCCTAATTTTTCCTGTGGTCTCTTAACACAGTTCCCACGACAACCCTATAACTCTGGTTGAATAATAATAAGTGTTTAACTATTGAGCCTTCATCAATGCACTCTATGCGGATGAATTCATCTGCACTCTATGCAGGAATCTCCTGGCTCAGACAGAGAAATGATTGAAACTTATTCTGTTTTCTCTCTCTCAGACTTCAGTTTGAAACCCTGAAATCACATGCACAGCATATTCAAAGCAAATGCATGACCAGAAAGCAAACATTCATGGGCACATAAGCAACATACATAGAGAAACAACACCAGCCATGAAATAAAATCACATACTCTCTTCTATTAATTCAAGTCTGTACATGGGGGTTCTGCATAGAAATTCTCTTCTTTCTCTTCTCTCTTGAATGTTGGCTTCTGAATAATGTTACAATGTACAAGTGAGGTTGTCTATATCCATTTTACCTCTCGAACTCTAAACTATCTAATCTGGAAATAAAATCCTATCCACCTGCATCCAATCTATTAAATGCCTTCCTATCTACTAAGGACGAGATCTTAAAGGCTCAAGGTCCCCTTTACAATACAAGTGCGCCATCTCTTAATAATTCATTGAAGACTTGCGCAACAATCCCAAAGCACTTTTCAAAATTTTGGGTTTGTTTTCCCAGCTGATCTCCGCTTGATGTGCTGGTTCACTTGCTAAGTTGGCGATGCTCCTGCATCACTAACAACGATTTAAATAAATTGTAATCATATTGAATAGCATTATTTCCGATTGATTATGGTTAGTGTTGTTTTTTTTTGCATTCTCCACCTCAGATTCCAACAGACCAATAGAAATTTAAATAAATTGAACCATATTGAATAGCCTTAGTTCAACTGGCAGTTATAATGAGTTACACTCTTATGATTGGCATTTTCTAATGGCGAAATAGTGACTTCTTACCTCTGAGTTTCAAGGAAATTTAAAAAAGGCATTCGATGGAAAATTTTGCGGTGGAGTATTTAATTTATGATTCCTTCTATTTTACATGCCATGCTGACTACAAATGCTAGTTCATCCTTACTTCCTTCAATTCCATTAGGTGTTGCGTTGATGACCCTTCCCCATCCTTTTCGTGCTTATTATGTCAGCCTCATCCTTTTGTACTTTGCATTCCTACCCGTGGTCGAGACTGTGTGTTATTTACTAGGACAATGTTGAATGTTGGGTCCGTGAGTTTGTGTCTATGTGGCAGTCAACTCCCCATGAATTCTATATATATTTGGTATTCACTGCAATCCCATAGTCATGTCTCCTTTAATTTTTTACACAACCATTTTAGATTCGTTACCCTTACTTAGCCGCTCATCCTCTATTGGTTATCATATCTAGGTTGTGCCTATTTTTTTCCTCCAGAAAGTTCCTTTGTAATGTACCTTGAACCCAATGAATTTCGCCAAGACTCACCAACGATTTATTTAGTCATGGGGTGTGTACTGGATGCCTACGCATTTGGAGGGTAATGGCCATGTCTCTATTTGTTTTTATGGCCATTTCTAGTAATAAAATGGCTTTGAGTTGAATCTTGTCAGCACATTGCCAGGTCTATGTTCTAGACGATCAGATTGTGTTTTACTCTTACGTCCAGCTTGTTACTACTGCATTTTTTTTTCCTTGCCAATGGAATAGGCCCTTGAGCCCTTTACTGCTACGTTTTAACTTGACACTGAATAGTTTTAATCCATGCTTTTGATTTGACAACCATAATCCTCTCTGCGTATGGTGAATATCTTGTCATTTTTATATTTAACCATTGATTTAACCATAAGTCATTTGACTAGCTATTAGATATATTTTTGCCTACAATTACATACACTGATCTGTCAAATCTTGTATTTTAGTAGATTGAATATCACCCGTAATTAATTAATATTGCCAAGTAAATTTTATTATTTTCAATACATTCTTAAATGGTGATTAGTACCAGTTAAATCTGTAAAGGTTAGCTGGTGTAATCTGTTCACTCCCATAACTTTTGTGGAAAACGGAAGCCTTCTATATCTATTGATTATTATTAAATTAAATAGTAATGTCCACAGATATATATATATATATATATATATATATATATATATATATATATATATATATATATATATAATCTCAATCTCTAGATAGAATGTTTGTGCATTTAAAAGCGACTTCAATTTGGTGTTCAATTTATAAAATAGGGTATTATGACATCGAATTGGTGTTGCAAAAAAATAAAGAATTCACTTAGTTCTGCATTCTGATTGATGAAAGTAAAGGTTCCTTAACCTTTCATACCCTCAATTTCTCTTAGAAAAAAAAATGAATGTAGAGATTAAAACAAGAAAGTAAGCATCTAAATATCAATAAAAAAAAGGATATGGTTATTATAGTTAATTTTTATTATTGAAATTGTTATCAATATATCGTTGCAAGCAATTAATATAAGGATATGAAAGACCGTGTAGGAAAAAAAGGAATTTAGTGAAATGAAGTATGTTCTTATTCTTATATTATTATTAGTAAAAACAAGATTATAAATATATCTCATAAATATAAATTATTTATTAAAGATAGAAATTATTTTCTAGTAAGAAAATACTTTTATTTCATTTACAAAAAAAAATATATTGCATTTATCACGTGAGTCTTGTCATCGTAACGAAATGTCAGGTTGTCACTGTCTCTTTCTACACTCATATGCATGATGTCCATACTTTTTACAATAATGACACTCAATCTTTGACTTGTCAGTTCTCTGACAACTTTGCTGACTGGTATTTGAGTTTTGACCTTTTCCACCAACATTTCTAGGACTACTATTGCATCCATCTTTGACATAACTTCTTCCTCTGCCTCTAGAGTTAGGGGTGAAATCATGAAGATGGGTGTCTATTTTTCTTGTTTTATGAGAAAAAAAAAACTATATTTTCACAATTTCTTCAACTTCCAACATATAAAGTATTTTTTTATTTATAATTTCACTTTACAGTAAAAACAAAACTTGTGAAGATTTTTTTTAGATTTCCAATGACTATTTTTCAATTTTTTGTTTATTAAGATTTGATATGTCAATTTGACAATTGTTTAACAGTATGTTCCTTAAACATGAAAGGAATGAGAATGAGTTATTCCCCCCCCAACAATGTATCTATTATTAAAAAAATTATTTTAACAAATGAAATATACTGGAACAATCTACAGAGGCTCTATTTTATTATGACTATAATTTTGAATATAACGGATGAATATTATAATTTCTAGAATTTTTTTAAGTTGACCAAGTTGAAAACGTTGCATATTTTAAACACATGTTTTCCCCCACATTGTATCTATCTTAATTTTTACTTAAAAGTAAAATATAAAAATACCCTTTTGAAAAGAATAGTTTAAGGAGTATGAATATATTTTTTTCTAATTTTTTCACTGTGTATTTTTAGAGGTATGCATATTTCATTTCGATGAATCATAAAGTCAGCTAAAAATATTATGCAGTGATTTTTTTTTAAATTAATCAAAATTAGATAAAAATAATGAAAATGAAAAAGAATTATAGGAATTGAAAGTAGATTCAATTTTGCAAATGTTGGTGTCATTTTTGAAACAAAATTCTAGGTATTTGCAGGAGTCCGCAACCTCCAAAGTTCAGGAAAGCTAGAGGGAATTATCTAGTTCCTGCAAATAGTCCCTTTCACTAGTTTTCAGCCAAAATAATATTTTGGCCGAAAAACATTTCTTTCGGCCAAGAAACGTAATTCTAATGGAATTCGTCAAAATTAAATGGTTTCCTATCTTTTCGACCGAAAAATCCTTTTTTCGGCCGAAAGATGGGTGAGAAAATTTCCTCGACCGAAAATAATGAAAAGACACGTTGTATTATTTCGTTTCACACCAAATCGTATAAATACACTTTCGGCCTAACACATTTAACACAATTCAACGCTTTATTCATGGTTTTCTAGAGCATCTGAACAAAGTTTTGAATCATCTTTTTCATTTTTGTTGAAAAAGGTAATTGATGTTTGTTCAAGTTTTTATTGGAATAACAATTTATATATTGAAAGATAAATGTTGAGCATTTTTTCAAGGTGAAGCCTTTGCTGAACATAAAATTATTGATATTATATTTTAATAATTTTTGTGACAATGAAGTTTTTCTGAGACTATTATGAAATATTGATTTTTTTTTAAATTTTACAAATAACTATACTCATGGGAAACATGAGTTTGCGCAAGAGAAAATTTGATCGCACTCAAGATGAAACTCACCATAACAATCAAAGGAAAAGAAATTATTGGAGAAATAAACGAGAAAGTGTAAATATTGAAGAAAGAAACGATGATAATGTAAATAGAGATTTTCAACAAGAGCAAGTTCAACCAGGTATGCATGCACATATTGTCTATATTAAAAGTGTAGAATTCCAATTTAAAATATTGTTTAATATAATTGATTGTAATTATGATTTCATGTTTTTCAAAAAACATAAATAGATTTGTCTCATAACATTGATGAAGACATTGAAACTGAAATTGAAGCAAAAGACGAATCACCTATAGGTATGTACATAAATTTAGATAATACAAGATGAACACTTGTATATAGTTTAGTGAATTTATGTTCGGGTTTTGTTTTTTAATATAAAATTTAAATTAAAATATGGATGAGAATCTATCAACATTGATGATGAAATATTAGAAAATGTCGATACTGAAAATTTTTGGAAGAAAGAAGCTAAGCATTATATAATATATCGAACTAAGGATATGTATAATACGTTTTTCAAAGATGAATCGGTAACGGTACAAGATCAACTTTTACTCTGTCTAATAAAGTCAAGAAAGTTAAAAGAATGTACATCATTATTGGGTATTCAAAAGTCGACAAAAGATACAAAGGTGAAACAAAATGTCTTTGAAAATATAACTAGTGTATTAAAAGCTTTTGGAAAATCTCAAAAAAAGATGTTAGTGTTGCACACAGAGTGATACAAACAACAATTGTTTCATCTAGCAATATGAAAGATCATTTGGCATGAAACATGACAAAAATGATGGGAACTTCAAGAAAAACATTGTACAAACATATAAAATTTCGATTGCAAATAGATGCAAATGATGAACTTGCTTGTTGCACAATGATTTCTAGACAACCCTAAAAAGATAGACTTGCATAAAATGTTAAAGACTTGGCCCGTAATTGTTGGTTGACGGAATCTCATGTTTCACCACATACAAGGGATGTGTTGCAACGAATAATAGCACGAAAACAATATGAAGAACATCCAAAACATGTATTTCCAATGACACAAATAGAATTGTTCAATAAGTTCAAAGAAGAGCACAAAGAAGTTAAAATTTCCATCAATACATTTGTGCCAAAAAAACCATGGTTTGTTAGACCCATCATTGTTCATGACACTTGTTGTTGTTGTTATCATGTGGAATTTGAGTTATATTACGACACTTTTCTTGATTTTGGTAAAAATTTATAGCCAGCTTCACCTCCTCCTTCCACAGTCCATTCTTTTATATCTGGAATTCTATGTGAAAGAGAAGGTGATGAATTATTTTACCAAAAAGAATGTGTTGGTGGAAAGAAATGTGATCATTGTGGAAATCTAAGTTTGTTTCACTCAAAGTATCCTATTGATATGAATGACCAATCATTTTATAATATAACAATCAATTGGAAGAGATATGAATATATCAATAGCATGGCTCCACATTCTTCAAATGTTATTTCCAAAAGGATTGATTTGAAGGTAGATAAAATTCATGTGATATAAATTCAAACAATCCTGTGAAGTGTTTCCACTAGGGAAAAAAATTCTTGAGTTGATTTTGCAGAGAATTACACATTCACTGAACAAAAAGAAATATAGAGTGAATACTATCATTCTGAGAAAGTCACTATATTTGTCCACATTCTATATAGACATTCTCACTGGAGTCTTGATAACATAGAAATCACTAATGACAATCAACATGTTATTAAAGAATATCACTTTTATATAAGCGATGATCGAGCACATGACACACAATATGTACAACATTGTTTTGATTAATTTTATGATTCATTGAAAGAACTCGAGATCAGATTCGATCGACATTGGATATGGTCATATGGGTGTGTGGGTCAATTCAAATCTTCACAATCATTCTATTGGTTGTGTTTTCTTCATAAAAAATCAAACATTACACATTGTTGGAATTTTTTTAAACTGGTCATGGAAAAGGAGAGAACGACAATGCAGGGGCATGTGAAAAACGAGAACTTCGAAGGTATCATATGAAACCTCATGCAGATTGATTTGAATCCATTGATCAAGTTTTTGAATGGTGCAAAATGGAACTAGGACATGAAAATAATCCATCAATGGATGTGCGCAGGTATGTCTATATATACATGTTACACATGTACACAAGTTATTTTTATTCACATCTTCAAATTTATATTAAATCTTCAATCATTTTCTGGAGACATTTCAAGTTAACAAGTTCTTGTCTTGTACATGTTTTTTTGGTATGTTGGAATCCAATATGTAAATAGAACAATCCCATATGAAGCCGGTATAATAAACGGGACATGAAAAATGCATTTAGTTAAAACAAAATGCTATCAAAATGTGTTTGCATTTGATAGAAGAAATGAATCTTGTTTTTGTTTAGTTTTCATAGAGGACTCAAAATCCATAGAGATTTGCAAAAATGAAAATGCAGAATATGTTAAATATTGGAGACACACCGAGCTTAATATAAAAGAGAAAATGTCACTTGCAAGCTCATAGGAGATGGAATCAAATGTAACTGTAATGTCAGTTGACGACAATAGAGTTTCTGATCTTGTTAGAGAAGGTAATTTTTATGTTTAAATTTTTTCAAATAACTTGTAGATGTACTTGTGTGATATTCTAACACAAAGTATTTGTTGTCCTATATATCGAATTATTTGTAGGAGATTTCTTTGTTGTGGTTTCACCTGTAGACAACAATAAAAATGTTAAATATTATTTGATGCAATGCATAGAACAAAATATGAGGTTATTAGAATATTTTGATGATAACAATTTTATATATGAAAGAGGATTCATCGTATTGAAAGGATGTTTTTTCAAGAAAATCATCAAACCGATACTCATGTTCACTTTCAAGACTACCATTCAGATGTCATAAGTTGTCAATATAGTCATTTGGTATGTGTATCACGCATAAAGTTAATAGAAGTTCAATCAAGAAAAAAAAAATTAGAAAATGAAAAATGTCCAATGTCGATCATGAACAAATAATTGAAGATGGAATACCATTACGATTTATTTAAACAAGTGACATGTACATTCTAGAATTTTATATGTTTCATTGAAAGTATAGGTATTTATGAATATCTAGGATTCTAGAATTTTTTCCTGTTTAGTTACTTTCATGGTACATTCAATTAAGAAAAAATATATTTTTGATGAATTATAAAGTTTACCAAGCCTTATTTACAATTTCAGGGAAGAACCTATATATTGTATCTAGGGAACCTAAAATGACAACCTAAACTGACCTATACTTTGGATGATTATACTTTAATCCTACAAATTATCTAGATCGTATACACAAATCATTTAATGCATGTAACCAATTTAATACATATAGGATTTTCATTCATTATTTGCAATGATTGTTCAATGCTTTTTCCTATGAAGAGGATAACTTCATATCAAAACAAGGACCCATTTCCATGTCATTATAAGGGACTATTGATGGCTTAGAAAAACTTTAAAGACATTTTAAAAAGTATGACTAACATCCTAATTAAAAAAATCAAGGTAATACACATGATTAACATCCTAATTAAAAATTTTAAAGACATATTAAAAAGTATCAATTTTGATTATGAAATTGTGAATTTTGATTCCAAATGTGTTGATATTATATCAAATTGTTAAATTTCTGCATTTAGATTTCAATATATGGAAGCAAATTGAAAACAAAATTGAAAATATGAGTTACTTGAAAAATGTGTATGATGAACCTAACACTACTTATATTCTACACATTAAACATAGTTTTCATTGAGTTTGATTGAAAAAAACTTAAGTTAAAAATGAATTTGATTTTGTGGCCTAATAACAAAAAATAAAAAATAACAGGTCATTTACTAATGCTTGGTTTGCTGCATTTAGATTTTTATAATTTTAATTGAATTAATGGTAGTTGTCATATTAATGGAATTAGTGAATACTTCCAATGTGAGGAGGATTGAGAATTTCCATCAACCATTTTCTACACTTTTTCGATACATAAACAATTTATATCAATATAAATTTTAGTGAAAATCACTTACTTATATTAAAGTATATTTTAATTTTACATATTAAAATAGGTTGTAAATCATGTTTTTATTTCAAGTTTTATTTCAAAGTACATATTTTTAATTCACATTTTCTTAAATAAATATATTGAAAGCTTGAAAAGAAACCAAAGTCTAACATAACCAGTTTAGTGTTGGACTGTCATAGTGAATACTTCCATTAATGGTATAGTGAATACTTCAATTAATGGTAGGTGTCATATTAATGGCATTAGTGAATACTTCCAATGTGTACAGTATTGATAATTTCCAGATCACCATTTTCGATACATAGACAATTTATATCAATATAAATTTTAATGAAAACTGCTTACTTATTTTAAAGTATATTTTAATTTCACATATTAAAATAGGTTCTAAATCATGTTTTTATTTCAATTTTTATTTCAAAGTACACATTTTTATTTCACATTTTCTTGAATAAATATATTGAAAGATCGAAAAGAAACCAAAGACTAACATAACCAGTTTAGTGTTGGAAATAAAACAATGATGTTTATAAATAAAATGAAATAAAACATTTTTAATTTTAGCACAGTATCATAAAACATGAATTAACCTTTTTTTTTCTTGTAAATAAAGTAGGATTATTATATTAATAACTAATTATATCTATACAATGCCATCTATTAGCCACTTGTTCCACCACAAAAGGGAAACTAGAATAGGTGGATTTCAACAAAATCTTATCCTTTCACCATCATAAAAATTGAAATTATAAAATCATAAAAAATGTTTTTATTTTTTATTTTTATATATAAGTTAGAAATATGTATTAAAGCCTTTTGGTATCAAAAAATTACATATGTCATGGTAACCAATGATACAGTGGATACATCGCCCAGATGGGAAACCAATGTTTCCACTTGTCCAAATATTTCACAATTGTAAAAAAAGGATAACAAATTGTCCTGTGGCATATTGTTGTTCTAAGACTAGAAACTAAGCAGGGCTAGATCTAAGATAAGTAATCTGTCTAAGGACATAAAAAAACCAAGAAAACCCATGAACATCATTTTCATCTGGAGCTTGGGCTTGGCTTTCGTTCCATTTAAGGATCATGCGCAATGTTCGAGGATGAAGTCCCTGTGTCTAGAGTGGTGTGAAGGAGAGTGCAGATGAGATTCTCCAAGCGCTCCTCGCGATGCTCACAAAGTTTGTCTCTATTCAATAACTCTTTCATGTCATGCCTGATTTCGAAGACTGATTTCTGGATGTTGTTCAAAGAATTCTGTAGCTCCATAAACCCATCGCACCGAGAACATGAAGTTTATGGCTGAGGAGAAAGAGGGGACAGAAGAGGACGTGAAGGTGGTGGTGAAACTATAAAATAAGTGTGGGGGGAGGCGAAAGAAGTGTGGGGGGAGGTGAAAGAACTGAGGGGGGCATCGGGCTAGGGAGAGCGGGCAGAGAAGGAAGGAGGGAGGGAGGCTGGTGTATGGATGATGCTTTTAGGCTAAGCACCGGTGAAAATTCAAGTGAATTACCCATGTTGTCAAACCACTCCACTTTGTAGGCCCATAGGGAGGACAGAGAAGGGAGATCCAGAGTGGAGGAATGAGCTATAGGCAGAGGAAAGTCTGGAGTGTTTTACTATCCTCTCCCCCATGAGCTATACCACACAACCCCTCTCTTGGATTTTCCCATTTTCCTTGGCATCAAGAAGAAACAAGGGAGAGGAGGGATGGAAATGAATTTAAGGAAATTTGATATGAACCAGAGATGAAGAAAACCTATTGAAATGATAAGTTATTGCCCATAAAACATAAATTATTCTTTCACCATCATAAACAATATAAGAGAAATCAAATATGAGACAACAAATTAATATCTTGAGTTCCAAAAATATCAAATATATATATATATATATATATATATATATAATGAAAGTTCGAATAGTTACCCCACCAAATACATAGGTTCCACATCCATTTTAGGATGATAACAAAAACTAAGACATTTAACTCCAAAATTCTGGACACTAAGCCATCATTTTAAGATGGATCACTTCATACCTTCAATTCATACCTGCAAAAGAAAACGTTCGTCAAAATCAAAATTTAAAATTTACAATAAAATATATGTACAAATTTAAAATAAAATGTACACAGGTACCATTTTAGATAAATAAACAAGTTGTGATTAAATAAAAATTGATGTACATACCAAAAGAGTTAAGTCTCATCCTCCAACACACTCATTTCCACCAAATATAATGTAAACATATTTTCCACTAAATATAATGTAAACGTATGTAACAATAAAAAAAAATAATAAAAAAACAAATAACACATATTAGCATATATACTTTAACTAAATATTAGATAAACAATAATAAATAAT
Source organism: Picea engelmannii (assembly GCA_009831015.1). Classification (NCBI taxonomy): domain Eukaryota; kingdom Viridiplantae; phylum Streptophyta; class Pinopsida; order Pinales; family Pinaceae; genus Picea; species Picea engelmannii. Next base: position 123,575 of record ML803044.1, read on the forward strand.
AACATACCCAACCAGACTTCCATAGATTTAAGATTATCCCTATCTTTTTATTACACTTTTTTGGCACTTTTTAAAAACTAAACTTCAATCACAAAGTTTCAAAACTTCCAAATTAGTTACTTTCCACATTAAGCATAGCTGATTTAAACAATATGTAAAATCTTATCTAATATCTTAAAAAAAATTAAAGAGAAAAATTGTGTTCTTGGTAACCAATTTTTGTGTTCAGAGTTAGATAATACTCTGAAAAAAACATATAGTTGTGTATGCAGAAAGTTCACAGATATCCATATTAAGTCATTCTTCCAATAAAATACTTATCTCCTTGTGGATAAAGTCTCAAATCCTTCATGTGAAATTCTCATGCCAGGTGATCTTATTTACTCAGCAGTAAAAAACTTATCTCCTCAATAGTAAAATACTTATATCCTCTTCTGTAATGGAATATATGTTCTCATATAATCAAATGCTCTGAAATTCCCTTTCAAATTAAAGAACTCATAAATCTCCATATTAAGCCATCCTTCTAAGAAATTACTTATATATATGAAACAAATTAAAGGACTCATAAATCTCCATATTAAACCATTCTTCCAAGAAATTACTTATATCTATGAAAGTTCACAAATATTCATTTTAAAAACCATTCTTCCAAAAAATACTTATCTCCTCTTTTTGCAGTGGAATATATGTTCTCATATAATCTTTCATGTACATGAAGAAAACACAAATTTTGATGCAGGAGCATCGCCAACTCATCAAGCGAGCCAACACATCAAGCGAAGATCAGCTGGATAAACAAACCCAAATTTTTGAAGTGCTTTGGGATTGTAGTGCAAGTCTTCAATGAATCCTTTAAGAAGGAGCGCCTTTTTTATATTGTATTGGACCTTGAGCCTTTAAGATCTCGTCCTTTGGTAGATAGGAGGCATTTAATTAAGTTAATGCTGGTAGATAGGATTTTAAGTCTAGATTTGATAGTTTAGAGTTCGAGAGGGAAACAAATATAGACACCCTCATTGTGCATTGTAATATTATCAACCCAGGAGAAGAGAAGAGAAAGAAGAGAATAGTGTATGAAGAACACTCATGTACAGGCATTTGAATTAATAGAATGAAGCTTTGATTCAAATTCATGGTTCGTGTTGTTTTCTCTGTGTATTGATGTTATGCCCATGAATGTTTTCTTTCTTGTTATGCATTTGCTTTGTATATGCTGTGCATGTGATTTCATGTTTCAAACTGAAGTCTGAAAGGGGGAGAGAATGAGGTTCAATTGTTTCTCTATCTGAGACAGGATATTCCTGCAAAGTGTGCAGTTGAAGTCATCTGCAAGGAGTGCGTTGATGAAGGCTTAGGTGGTTTAAATTTTGTTCCCATTCACTCAGAAGTGGATTTGTGTTGTTGAAGCCGTGCAAGGAGTGCGCAGGCTGAAGTAGAAGTCTCAATTGTGAATCTGAGCAAAGGAAATCAAAGACTACTGCTGCAGGAGTTGTGCAGAGTCGAAGTGATTCAACACTGGAGAGTTGTTGAGTTATTGCCACGAGGCGCACATGCAAGTCCCTCTGAAAGAATCAGAGTGGAAAAAATCAGGAGGAATAGACCTTTGAACTCCCTGAAGGCTAAGTGCAGGGAAGTTGTCGTTGGAGGTCGGAGGAAAGCGTTGCAGGTTGGCGAGGAAGAAAATGAGTCTTGTGGAGAGACACTTCCTTATTTCACAGAATCTTCAAGGGGAGAACAAACGAACGGAATATTTGGAAGAGATTTCATGAAGTTTCGAGAGTTGTTGGATCTCCCAGAGGTGCAAGGTAGTTACAGTGCTGGCATGGAGAGGATTCAAAGCTCAGGAGGGGCAGCACCGTTGATCCAAGTCAGTCAGACCTATTGGATTGTTCACGATATCGCCCATCGAGACCTCATGATAAAAGTGTCCTATGTTTGGTAAGGAGAGTCGCGAGATTGCGAGAAGCGATATCTCGACTACTCCGAGGTTATTGTGGATCCACAGGAGTTGGCAAGTGGATAGGTGGAACCTCGCATCTCGGTAACTCATAAGTGGAAGGGTTGAGAAATTGGTGTTAAAGGTCATGAGGCGCGAGGATACGAAGCGGCAAAGTGGCGAGGAGGCTGTGAGCCATCCATTTGAGAAGGACAGGTGGTGGAGATCTAAGGATCTTGCGAACTTGGGAGCTCACAGGTTGAGAGCCCAAATCTTGGGTATTCAAAGTCACGAGGATGCAAGAAGTGAGAATGTGAAGAGTCATGGGATCCGGATCGCGGGAGGACCGTTGGATCCACACGTGGGATCGTGCATCAGAGCCTCATGAGAAAAGGCTCGAGAACTTGGCCATGGAAATCGCGAAGTCGCGAGGGAGCGAGGTCACAAGTCTCGGCATCTCAAACATTGGGAGTCGAAGTAGAAGTTATTCGACCTCTTGAGAAGCAAAGTCGCGAGGGAGCGAGATCATGAGTTTCGGTGTCTCGGATATCGAGAGTCGAAGTGGAAGTTATTCAACCTCGCGAGTAGTGAAGTCGTGAGTGGTGAGATCACGATAGCACGAAAGTTCCGATAGAAGTGAGGGTGTGTATGGGTCAAGTCACACGTGCGCATCGGATTTTCAATGCCTTGGATATCGGAGGTTGGAGAACCAAAAGTTTGGTGTCGCGAGTAGTGAGGTCGTGAGTAGCGAAATCCCTCAGGGAAAATTCAGCGAGTTGACTAACCATCGGGTCTTGGGAATCCGAGAACCCAGTGTTCAACCTTTGAACTCGCAAAGTCACGAGTTCCGATTCTCCGATAAATCAAGGAAGGGGGGACCGCGCGAGAGAACTGTGGGAGCAGATTTCCCGATAGGGAAATAGAAGAACCTTGGAGTTCTTTGGGCCGAGAAGAAGAAGGTCCTATGTGAGTGGACATGCTCGTGATGGTGGTGTGCGTTTGCGTTAGAGTGGTATCAGAGCTAGAAAATCTCTTTGCTTTCTATAGCAGAGAAGAAAGGAAAATTTCACCATGCCACCGTGGAGAGAAAGACAAGCACAAAATCCAGAAATGGAAAGGCAGATACGTGATCTCCAAGTGAGATTAGAAGATATGGAAGCAGCGCAGAGACGCACAGCCAGTGCTGGAGATCTAAGTGACTTCGAAGGCAAAGTTGAAGTTGAACAACAAGAATAAGTTGCAGCCGAAGATGCAGCCAATGAGCGATTAATTAAAGCTATCGCTCAGATGAGTTCGAAAACAAAGATGGACATCCCAACCTATGAAGGAAATCTGGATGCAGAAGAGCTATTGGATTGGATTCGAGCTCTTGACACTTACATCGATTATGAAGATATAGAAGAAGATAAAAAGGTTAGGCATGCTGTCACAAAATTGAAAGGACACGCAACATTATGGTGGGATGAGCTACAAGCAGATAGACGTTCCAAAGGCAAGCAAAAGATTAAAAGTTGGGATCGAATGATTGCGAAGATGAAGGCAAAGTTCATCCCAAGGGATTATCAAATCATATTGTTTAGGAGAATGTAGAACCTAAGACAGAAGCTGATGATAGTGAAGGAGTATACTGAGGAATTCTACAAGGTAAATATCAGAGCAAGTCATCGGGAGAGCGATGATGAAAAAGTTGTCAGGTATATGAATGGCTTGAGATACAATATCCAGGATGAGATGAGTATGAAAACCATCAGAATGGTGGAGGATGCGTATCAAATGGGGTTGAAAGCTGAAGAGAAGCTGAGCCATAAGCAAGGACAGTGAGGTTGAGGAAGGAGCCAGCCAAAAGGTAAGTCAGTTTCCCAAGATAGGTTCCAAAAATCCAAGGACGACTGGAAAGGGCCTCAGACTAGAAAAGAAAGAGGTGGAAGTTCATAGCAAGGCTAGCACGCTGAACCGTGAAGGAAACAGACAGAACAGAGCGGAGGGTACGCTGATAAAAACACATTTCCTCTTACCAGAGGTAGAGGAAGAGGAAGAGGTGGAGTCATCACATGATTCACATGTGGAAATAATGGACACAAGGTAGTTGATTGTCCAGATAGGAAGAAGGACGGAGGAGAATCTCACATCGTCGAGGCACAAAAGCGAGCTACTGAAGCAGAAGATGCAGAAGATGGAAGGTCACTGATGATGCGTAAGGTTCTCTTAACACCTGAGAAGGAGGTGGAGGACACAGTTCAAAGAAACCGACTTTTCAGAACCACATACAAGACCAAAGACAGGAAGTGCAAGGTTATTGTGGATAGCGGAAGCACAGATAATATCATTTCAACCAAGATGGTAGAAAATCTGGAGTTGGAGACGAATGATCACTCGAGTCCATACAAAGTTTCATGGCTACAAAAGGGACATCAGGTAAATGTCACCAAACAGTGCTTAATTGACATCAAGATATGAGGATACAATGATAAAATACTCTGTGATGCTATTCCTATGGATGTATGTCATTTATTACTATGTCATTTATGATGGGAAGATGAATATGTATACTTTGGAGAAGAATGGAAGAACACATATGCTACTTCCAATTAAAGATAAAGAAGTAAAACCTGAACCGAGAAATACTGTACTTCTCATGAGTGGGAAGGAACTTCTGGCAGAAGTAAAGAAGAAGGAAGATCCGCAATTCTTTGTGGTCAGGAAACCAAAAATCGTTTTGATCAGTACAAGAGTGGATGATTTTCCTAAAGAAATTCAGGAACTGCTGGAAGAGTTCGCTGACATTGTGGTAGATGGATTACCTCATTCGTTGTCGCCGATGAGGAGTGTGAGTCATCATATAGACCTCATACCAGGAGCCAGTTTGCCGAACAAAACTGTGTACAAGTTGATGCCATAGGAGAACGAAGAAGTTAAAAGGTAGAAACAAGAACTGTTGGATAAAGGACTAATCAGGGAAAGTTTAAGTCCATGTGCCATTCCAAAGGTATTGAGTCCAAAGAAAGATGGAGGTTGGAGAATGTGCATTGATTCCAGAGCCATTAACAAGATAACCATCAGGTACAGGTTTCCATTTCCATGGATGGATGACTTGATGGACTGTTTAAGTGGAGCCAATTGTTTTTCAAAGGTTGATTTGAAAAGCAGATACCATCAGATTCGCATGAGGGAAGGCGATGAATGGAAGACAACCTTCAAAACCAACGAAGGGTTCTACAAATGGCTAGTCATGTCGTTTGGCTTGACGAATGCAACGAGTACCTTTATGAGGCTGATGAATGAAGTGATGAAGGAATTCATTGGTAAGTTTGTCATTGTTTATCTGGATGACATATTGATTTTCAGCAAAACGAAAGAAGAACATCTGAAGCATTTTGTTGCAGTAATGAAGAAGCTACAGCAAGAGAAGTTGTTGATCAACATGAGGAAATATTCATTTATGAAGAAAGAACTCATTTACTTGGGATTTTTCATATCGGCGAATGAATTAAAGATGGATCCAATTAAAGTGGAGGTAATTAAAAATTTTCCATCACCGATAAATATTTTCGAGGTGAGAAGTTTTCATGGACTGGCTAGTTTCTACAGAAAATTCATCAGGAATTTCAGTGGAATTAGCGTAGCGATGATGGATACCGTCAAGAAAAGACATAAATCTTTTCATTGGAATGAAGAGGCAGAGAAGAGTTTCAACCTGTTGAAATGAAGAATCACAGAACAACTGGTTTTAGTGTTGCCGGATTTCCAAAAGGTGTTCCAGGTAAAATGTGATGCAAGTGGCTTTACCATAGGAGCAGTCTTGAGCCAGGAGGATAGACCAATTGCATATTTCAGTGAGAAGCTGGATGAGGCAAAAGTAAAGAACTCCACGTATGACAAAGAATTTTATTCTATCATACAGGCATTAAATAAGTGGAGGCATTACTTGATCCCAAAAGAATTTGTTTTGTATAGTGATAATCATGCATTATAGTTTGTGACTCAACAGGAGAAGTTGAATCAGAAACATGCTAAATGGGTAGAGTATATGCAAAATTTTACGTTTGTAATTAAACACATTTCACGTACTGCTAACAAAGTGGCTGATGCTTTGAGCAGGAAGTGTTTGTTGTTGCAGGAGTTCCGGATCAAAACATTGGGTTTTGAAGATCTTAGGGACATTTATGCAGGTGATGCAAATTTTGCAGAGGCTATGAGGCAGCTAAGAATTTAGTTCTCAGAGACAGAAGCCCATGGATAGATTACATGATCCAAAATGGATTGTTGTTCAGAGGAAATCAGTTATGCATTCCGAATTGATCCATGAGGGAGAATCTGCTAAAAGAGAAGCATAGTGGTGGATTAGAAGGGCATTTTGGCCACGACAAGACATTTGCAAAGATGAGAGAAGCATACTTTTGGCCAGGGATGCGGTCGGAAGTCAAGAAGTTTGTGGACAGATGTAGAATTTGTCAACATTTGAAGGGCAGAAAGCAGAATGCGGGATTCTATCAATCATTACCCATACCCGAGAGACCGTGGGATGAAATCAACATGGATTTTGTATTGGGATTACCGAGGACGCAAAGAGGACATGATTCAATCTTTGTGGTGGTTGACAGGTTTTCCAAAATGGCACATTTTATCCCATGCCAGAAGACTAGCAATGCGACTCACATCACAAATTTGTTCTTCAAAGAGGTCATTTGACTTCATGGTTTACCCAGAAGCATAGTCTTAGACAGGGACACAAAATTCATAGGGAATTTCTGGAGAACATTGTGGAAGAAGATAGGAACTAATTTAATGTTTAGTTCTGCTTATTATCCTCAGACGGATGGACAAACAGAAGTGGTCAACAGAATTTTGGGAGATTTGTTGAGGATCTTGGTGACAGAGCACCATAGCAGATGGGATAGCATATTATCGCAAGCAGAGTTTGCTTACAATGACTCAGTAAATCAGAGCACGGGAAAAAGTCCATTTCAGATTGTATATGGAATGCAGCCAAGAGGAGTTTCTAAATTGAGGGATTCAGGACAGACTGATACTAGCAGCGCTAGTGCAGAAGAATTCACTGAAGTGATGATGGAACTTCACAGCAGGGTGAAGGAGCGATTGCTGGAATCAAACCAAAAATATAATCACAGAGTAGATCAACATCGGAGACAACTTCAGTTCAAAGTTGGTGATCTATTTCTGGCACATCTGAGGAAGGAAAGGTTCCTGAGAGGAACATACAATAAGCTAAAAATGAAGAAAATTGGGCCATGCAGAGTCCTAAAGAAATTGGGAGAAAACGCTTATGAGATTGAGTTGCCAAATGAGATTGGAATATCTCCGACATTCAATGTCTCAGACTTATATCCATATAAGGCTGAAGAAGCAGGAGCTGGAAGTGATGAACAACCAGAGGTCCAGTGGCAGAAGCAGATGCCGATTGCAGAAAAGCCACATATGGAGCGTATACTTGACAAGAGAGTGAGCAAAAAGACCTGGCGAAAACAATACTTCGAGCATCTGGTCAAATGGAAAAACCATCCAGTTGAAGATGCCAGTTGGGAGACTGAAGCAGTGATTCAAAAGCATGGACAGAAAATGCAGGAGCCCATGGACAGGAGCCCATGAAAGTTTTCAAGCCAAGGAGTATGATGCAGGAGCATCACGAACTCATCAAGCGAGCCAACACATCAAGCGGAGATCAGCTGGATAAACAAACCCAAATTTTTGAAGTGCTTTGGGATTGTAGCACAAGTCTTCAATGAATCCTTTAAGAAGGAGTGCCTTTTTTATATTGTATTGGACCTTGAGACTTTAATCTCTCGTCCTTTGGTAGATAGGAGGCATTTAATTAAGTTAATGCTGGTAGATAGGATTTTAAGTCTAGATTTGATAGTTTAGAGTTCGAGAGGGAAATGGATATAGACACCCTCATTGTGCATTGTAATATTATCAACCCAGGAGAAGAGAAGAGAAAGCAGATAATAGTGTATGAAGAACACCCATGTACAGGCATTTGAATTAATAGAAGGAAGCTTTGATTCAAATTCATGGTTCGTGTTGTTTTCTCAGTGTATTGATGTTATGCTCATGAATGTTTGCTTTCTTGTTATGCATTTGCTTTGTATATGTTGTGCATGTGATTTCATGTTTCAAACTAAATTCTGAAAGGGGGAGAGAATGAGGTTCGATTGTTTCTCTATCTGAGCTAGGAGATTCCTACAAAGTGTGCAGTTAAAGTCATCCGCAAGGAGTGCGTTGATGAAGGCTTAGGTGGTTTAACTTTTGTTCCCATTCACTCAGAAGTGGATTTGGGTTGTTAAATCCATGCAAGGAGTGTGCAGGATGAAGCAAAAGTCTCAGTTGTGAATCTGAGCAAAGGAAATCAAAGACTGTTGCTGCAGGAGTTGCGCAGAGTCGAAGTGATTCAACACTGGAGAGTTGTTGAGTGATTGCCGCGAGGAGCGTGTGCAAGTCCCTCTGAAAGAATCAGAGTGGAAAAACTCAGGAGGAATAGACCTTTGAAATCCTTGAAGGCTAAGTGCAGGGAAGTTGCCATTGGAGGTCAGAGGAAAGCGTCGCAGGTTGGCGAGCGAGCAAACGAGTCTCGTGGAGAGACACTTCTTTATTTCGAAGAATATTCAAGGGGAGAATGGACGGACGAAATCTTTGGAAGAGATTTCACGAAGTTCCGAGCGCTGTTGGATCTCCCAGAGGTGAAAGTTAGTTACAACGCTGGCATGGAGAGGATTCAAAGCTCAGGAGGGGCAGTGTCGTTGATCAAATTCGGTCAGACCCATTGGATTGTTCACGAGATCTCCCATCGGGGCCTCATGAGAAAAGTGTCCTAAGTTTGGTAAGGAGAGTCGTGAGATTGCGAGAAGCGATATCTCGACTACTCCGAGGTTATTGTGGATCCACAGGAGTTGGAAAGTGGACAGGTGGCAGCTCACATCTCGGGAACTCGTAAGTGCAAGGGTTGAGAAATTGGTGTTAAAGGTCACGAGACGCAAGGATACAAAGTGACGAAGTGGCAAGGAGGCTGTGAGCCATCCATTTGAGAAGGACAAGTGGCGGAGATCTAAGGATCTTGCGAACTTGGGAGCTCGCAAGTTGAGAGCCCAAATCTTGGGTATTCAAAGTCACAAGGATGGAAGAAGCGAGAAGGTGAAGAGCCGTGGGATCTGGATCACGGGAGGACCGTTGGATCCGCACATGGGATCGTGCATCATAGCCTCGCTAGAAAAGGCTCGAGAGCTTGGCCACGGAAATCGTGAATTTGTGAGGGAGCGAGGTCACGAGTCTCGGCATCTTGGACATCGGGAGTTGAAGTAGAAGTTATTCGACCTCGTGAGAAGCGAAGTCATGAGGGAGCAAGATCGCGAGTTTCGGTGTCTCAGATATCGGGAGTCGAAGTGGAAGTCATTTAATCTCGCGAGTAGCGAAGTTGTGAGTGGTGAGATCATGATAGCGCAGAAGTCTCGATAGAAGTGAGGGTGTGGATGGGTCAGGTCACACGTGCGCATCAGAGTTTCGGTGCCTTGGATATCAGAGGTTGAAGAACCAAAATTTTGGTGTCGCGAGTAGCGAAATCCCTCAGGGAAAAGTCAGCGATTTGAATGACCATCGGGTCTCGGGAATCCGAGAATCCAGTGTTCAACCTTTGAACTCACGAAGTCACGAGTTCTGATTCCCTGATAAATCAAGGAATGGGGGACCGCACGAGAGAACTGTGGGAGCATATTTCCCGATAGGGAAATAGAAGAACCTTGGATTTCTTTGGGCCGAGAATAAGAAGGTCCTATGTGAGCAGATGTGCCCGCGAGGGTGGTGCACGTTTGCATCAAATTTGCACATATATTAAGTCATTCTTCAAAAACCATTTAAGTTTTTCATCTTTGGGATGTATTTATATTACATATAATCAAATGTTCTTTGAAATATGCCTTCGTCATAATCAAAACATAAGTGAGATCATGCACATACATAGCTTATTTGTAAATCTACTTGAATGTTGGTTTTTGTGGTGAGTAACCAATTTAGTTAAGAGTTTGACAATACCCTGGAAAGAAGGAATTCACTTCGTTGTATGAAGAAAACACAAATGTAAATACTATGCCATTCTTAAACAAGAAGGAAAGGAATGAAATCGAATAAAATTTAGAAACTTCCCCTTTTTTGATGTGGGATAGAGTCTATTCTTAAATAATCAAATGTTCAAGTTTAAAACTAAGTCTTCATCATGATCTAAACATAAATAATCTTGACTGTACCATTTAAGAAAACAGTAAGATTATATCTAGGGGTTCTATATATTTCAAAATAATTGATCAAAGATTTGAAAATTTATATAGACACTAGTTTAGTAACCCTATGAATAGTAAAGGCTAAACTAAAAATTTGAGAAAACAAAAATTTGAAAAAAGTAAAAAATCTAAGCTTATTCAACAAAAATAATCTTGAACACTGTAACATCTCGCTCTGGTGCACTGAGAGAACTTATTATTGGAGGACACTTTCTCGCAAGTGATCTAGATTATTATGCTATTAAAACTTTTGATTTTGATTATGAGGCGTTATGGGATGATGACATGTTGTTTTACCGCTTTGACATAGACATGTGCTATTGACTCGGTTTTACTGAGTGTGCAGGGTTTCAGAACTTGAGGATGCGGAGGCATCGATGGAACCCCTTGGACTTCGGATTGAGTCAGGGAGTGTGCCTTTGGTGTTTGATTTTTTTACTGTTATCTTAGTGCATCTGACTAGATGATATGATGTGGATATGTTCTGACATGATTTGTTGATGATGCAGGCTGACGATAACTTGCCAACTAGACTCACATATGAAGTAAAGGGGTCGCACACGAGTACTAGAGGTGTTGAGGGAGAGGTGTGGACGACAACCCTGCCACAACATACTAGCATTCCCACCATGGCTCGAACTGTAGGTTAACAATTACCTAGTTCGAGAGGACCCATGATGCCATGAGGGAAGATTGCGATAGTCGCTCACGATGATTCTAAGGGGCGCACAATAAGGAGGGGGCCTTATTCCCTAGAAGCCCTTAGTCTCCCACAATTTCACCTGGTGGAGTGTTGACTCCAGGGGTTATTGATGTCTACCAATCAGTCAAGAGGCAAGTGGCACCCTTAGAGCACGTAGTGCCTCCTGAAGGGCATGTCGCACAAAGGAACAGATGAGGCGAGTGGAACCCTTGGAGCATCTAGTGCATCTTGAAGGGCACGTCGCATTGATGATGATGGAGGGATGAACCTAGATGGACCTAAGACAATTAACATGTTAAGAAATTTTAGGACAATTTCCCTAATTAGAAATCGCCCAGTACAAAATCTAAGTTCTAAGTCTAAAATTTCGCAAGGGGTAAAATTTTGTCTACCTTTAAAAAAAAATAATCATAAAAAAAAGAAAAGATAAAATAAAATAAAATAATAAAATTTAAAATAAAAACCACTTAAATAATAATTATGATCTTCATAAATTTTTGTAACATGAAGGGAGTAAGAAATTAAATTATTCATAAGAAATAAAATCTGTGGATAAAAATGTAAGAGGGAATTAAACTATTTTATCTTTTGATAATTTAAAAAGATACTAAATTAATGATAAAAGTAAAAAGGGGTTAAATTCCACACCTGCCTTTTTGAGTTCTAAGTAAAAAGGGGAAAGAGGGAAAGTCAAAGAAATAGGAAACTAGGGAAAAGAGGTAACAAAAAAAAAGGGTGAAAGGAGAACTTAAGGGAAAAAGCGGGAAGTCAACTTAGTAAAGAATCTACATTTAAGAGCTTTCTAATTTTAAACTGAATTAGTAATTTCATAATAGGGAAAGACTTTAAAACCTGTAAGAGAATTTGGGGACACCTAGGAGTTATTCTAGGAGTAACTCTAGGTGGGTGAGGGAAATAAAGATAATTACATAATTAAATAAATTAATTTTTGGAGGAATGTAGGGAATGGGGGACACTTGTACAGAGAGGAAATTTTAGGAATTTATTTTTAAAACTTTAATTAAATGAGATTTAGGAAAGAAAGGAAGTTCGAAACTCTATAAAATAAAGGAAGCAGAAAGATAAAGGATGATCTTCTGTTTGCATAAAGTTACGTTGTAGAAATATCGACTTGATTGATTTACTTGTGGGAGTTGGGATACCCATCTCGAAGAGGAGTGGTAGCTCGACCTTGCAAGGCGAGCTAGGAGCTAGAAAAAATCTTTGGATAGTGCATGTGGTCCCTTTGTGACTCGGGGGGCTAAGGGGGAAGAAGAGTACCCCTAGCATTGGTTGGGAGGTATCGGTGTAGTCTCAATGGTTGGTGAGTGGGAGTGGCATGGAGCATGTAGACGACACTCGGAGCAGGCGAACAGGCAATGGTATGCTTCTTCGTTTGAATGATAGAATGTTGTAGGATTTATGATTTAGATTTTCATGTGTTTGGGTGGGTAAACTGATTGTCTAGTCTCATGATTGAAATTTTTATAGCCTAGCTAATTATTCGATTGATTGACTTCCGATGACCTTCGTCCCTGCATGCCATGACCGCCCTGTGGTGTTGATTGTGACCTTGAGGTTGTTTAGCTTTCATCCCTAGAACGCCAGTCCTCACCTGAGCAGTAGGGTAGGAGCTTGATCTACGGTCGTCGCCTTAGCGTTAAAAGACCTATGGATCTTAATGCCCTGCTTTTCTGTACGAGGATGATGAAGCGAAGGAAGAACCCCTCCATCAACCTCTGTTGTTGTCCTTGGCTGATTGTTTGACTTGTGCATTCCAGTATGGCCTCTGCATCTGGTCTATCTTGCTTCCTTGCTGTTATTTCTCTGTGCCTTGACTAATAGAATCCCCGCGATCATTTCGACAAGTTATCCTTATGACCCTAGTGTTTTCTTACTATTGTCTCCTTTTTATATCAATACCCAGAGAGAAAAAAAGAAGTATTAGCTCTGATCTGCATTTAGCTCTCATGGATTTGACTTGTTTTCATTACTCCAACATTGGTAATTATATGAAAGATGTAACATATTGCCCCTGCAATTGTGGATATGTAGTATATCTAGAATATCACCTCCGTGATGGTCATGATGTAAAAGATGTAAAATGGATCCTCTGCATTGTTTTATGATTGATGGATAATAATAGCCTATGTTATGCATCGAATGTGAAGTTATTTACTATAAATTTCATCAAATGTGAATGAGAGATAGCGAAGGTTTTACATGCAGTAAATTATGTCCAATTTGTTTACTGTAATTTATGTTTAATTTACATGTAATACAATTCTAGTAAAAGTGAATTTTTATACATTAGACAACAATTTTGATTGGAGAATTTAAACACTGCGCCCTTGCTCACGAATTGTTTTTCCCTGGCTGCGTTGAACCATGTCTCAAATGTGTGATGTATTATCGACTTTAGTGGGGCGGGATGACTGTGTAAATATTTCCACGATTTAGTTTTAAATTTAATGTGACTGTGTGCGGTAGATCAACACGAAATCACAGGAGGAGTGTGCTCTGCGTCCCTACCTTCACCCAGGTTCATTTCCCTGAAGGTTTAAGCAGAACCTCATCCTGTGTTGCCACAAAATGCAATTGATTAAGGTGAGTATTTCCTGTAGATGCATAGTGCACCACCCCCAGTGGGAATCCTCCATGCGACTTGGTGCTTAGCTTTGCAATTTTAGTTGATACCTGGTTTGGCTTGATGCTTGATGACTTGGCGTTGTGGGTTGGGATATGGTGATCGATAGTTGATGGAATTAGACTTTGATTCTTGGAAATTGGGCCTCAGTCCCACCAAATTTAATGTGAACAACTGCTGTCAATTTCGTGTCTGAGTTCCTCTATTATTGACCATGATTTTATCCGTTAATTGGTGACTGCGTATTGTTGTTAATGACCACGATGTGCTATTTAAAATATGACTAGTGAATTCTATGCACGCCCATGAATGTTTGTTGCTTGAGTAAACGTTTGCTGGTCACCATGAAAATCGTGCTTATAATCTACATTTTCATTGCTTGACATCTCCTGCCTTCCTTCGTAGTGACCGTTTTCAGATTTGGCAGTTATCATTTAAGTTCCAGAACTCTTATGTTTTTACTTTGGTAATAATGATACCCCTTTGTCAAATGAACTCTTATAATTTCCAGAACTCCTATAATTTGATTTTGGTACAACTCTGTCAAAACGAATTCGTAATAATGATACAACTCTGTCAAACGGAAACTTATATGAATTCAATTGATTCTTGAAACATTTTCACATAGCATTTGATACTTATATTAACATTTTCTTATTCGTTTATTGTGGAAAAGATTTTGAGAATGTTTATTAATGCAATTAATTATACTAAATTAAATTAATTCTAGCAATTCCAATCAACGAAAAATTGAAGATATCCTTCACAAAATTTCAAATAGATGAGTGAATTTTRAACCTTTGTAATTCACACTATTTTAAATTACACCATGCACTTGTTATATCTTGAAGAGTCATCATTAACTTGATTATTACATGGAATGACACTCAAAAAGTCCACTTCATGTTAAGATTCAAACATCATTGTTGTTATAAAATAATTAAAGGAAATCATTCACTTTTTCACCAGCAATCGCAAAAATAACACAATTTTTTTTATACGAATTTAAACTATTTTATGGAACCATTTTAAATTCACCATTCCATTGCAATTAACATAAAAAGATTGTATGAATTTAAACTACTTTATGGAACAATTAAATTAACCATCTAATTATGTTACAAGCCATAACACCATCACTTTTGTACTCTAACTACAAATGGAAATCAACTTATGACCAACTCATCCATCTTTCCTTATTCATGATATGGAAATATTTGCACACTAATGAAGAAACATTTTCATACCATATTCAATACTTACCTTAAGCACAAAGGAGGAAGACTATCACTTGTTGTTCAAATGTACCTTCATGGGTTGTGTACCCTTGTTCACCTATGGGCTCTAAATATCTTCATCGCAAATCGTCACGTCCTTTGTGTGTCTCGCATCCCTCTRCAGACCAAAGAACCCAATTGAGTTGGTGCRCACCTTCACGGACCCTTTCACCCAAGAAAWCCCATACACTTGTCAACCATTGCGCCCCTTGGGAYTAGTGCATCYCAACCTTGGAGTGCCCTKCATTTTTGTTTTCCTCAGGGTTGGGGAGRAGCCTTGGCATGCTCRTGCATCCAGAGTTCCCACTTTCCCAACTAGTACAACAGTTGAGTGTTGGATTGCTGACGACAACCACACTCCTCGGAGCATGTCTGCTTCACCAGGACCTTCTTCTCCTCTTGGCCCGAACAACTCCAAGGATCTTCTATTTCCCTATTAGGAAATACACACCCACAGATTCTCTTTCCTTGTGCGATCCCCCTTTCTTGTTTATCGGAGGATCCAAACTCGTGGCTTCGTAAGTTCTCTGATGATCACTGGGCACTCAAATCCCTCAGACCCGATGTCTTCGGTCAACACTGACTTCGCCCTTCTCCTATCGCGACTTCTCCTATCGCGTCTTCGCTACTCGCAATATCGAGCACTCGTTTCTCTGACTCCCGAGTCCCGATGCACCGAAACTCTGATACGCTCATGAGTTGACTCTTCAACTCCCCGTCCCTTCTATCAGAATATCTGACTTTGCGGGATCGCGAATCCTAACGCCAAAGTTTCGGGACTTCTTGCGGCGAGATCCTGATAAATTATGCCACCTGTCCTCCACTCACCGACTTCGCTATGGCCCACACTGTCCTTCAACTGTCAGGATATCGCTTATTGCAATATCACAATTCCCATGACCAAATCCTCGACTCTTTTCTCGCAAAACCACGATAGGTGATCTCACGATGGATCCAACGGCCCCGACTGCTTGGATCAATGGATCGGCCCTTTCTGAGCATAGAACCTCTTCCACACTTACATGGTAATTTCCCTGCACCCCAGGGGATCCAACAGTCCATGGATCTTCACGAAATCTCCTCGGAGGATTTCGACCATCCGTCCCTTCCAAGTGAAATCCAAGAAACGACAAGACGCTCTCCCACAGAACTCATCACCCTGAGCAAAAACATGTGACGCTCCTAGAAATCTTTCCAGGCACGACTTTGTCTATACCATCCTTCGACGAACTCGAAGGCCTATCCTCCCTGAGCTTTCCTCACAACTTTTGAGTCCCTTTAGGAAACTCTTGCACGCACTCCTTGCGGAAAATCTTCAACAACATCTAAGTGTTGAAGCTTCGACTCTGCGCAATCCTACAACAATAGTCTTAATTTCCCTTCCTCAGAATCACAACTCTGAGACTTCGTCTAGCCTGCGCATGCCTTGCATGGATCTGGTGCCCAACCTACACTTCTGGGAACTTAGAACAAAAGTTATCTCTAATTGAACCCTTCCATCGACGCACTCCTTGCGAACGATTCAACTGCACTC
>ML803045.1:50997-74871 GCA_009831015.1 Picea engelmannii
TGAGTTTTCTAGGTTTACTATTATTAGCTAATCAGATCCACTTAAGTCAGTGATCTGCATGCTATATATGTAACCTCCATTTGTTTGTTAAGGAATGGAAAACGTTTTGTGTTGTGTGAATTAATTCTTCCAATTTTAATTTGATTGGGCGTTGGAGCTAGTGAGAAAAGGCACGACCAATGAAGCAATAGACAAGAGAATCTGACAGAGAGGAGGGGAGAGCGTAATGGAGAGATTTGTTTTGGTGGATATTTTGTGCTCGCATGTTATGGTAGCATTCAGGCCTCGAATGGCGGAGACCATGAGGATGCTGGAGGGAGAGATAGAGATTCCTGAAATCCTAGACAGGCCTTTGTCGCTTATGCTGAATGGTGCTACTCTCACAGACGAATCAAGTGATTCCTTCATCATTTCTGATAGCATTTGTGAATTTTCCTAAAGCGGATGTAGGTGACCGTATTGCTTCCATTAAAGCACTGAAGGCAGAGCAGGGCAGGATTGAATGGCAGACAGTAGAGTTTTGTGAAGTTAATTTTACAGTTTGCATTTCTCACTCAATGCCCACGAAATGGGTTTGAATTCATGCTTTGGGCAGTCCCATAGTGTGTTTTTTCAGTGGCCCAGCAGGAGAGGTTGTGCCATATGTAACATAAATAAACTAATAAATCTACATAATCCAACTAAAGACAATATCAATCTAAGTTAAAAACAATAATCAACACGATAAGTTTTATATATATAAAAGATAAGTTATATATATATAATGGGATGACTCGTACTCTTGTTCTGTATACAAATTTCAAATACCTTATAAGGTGGATATAAATTTGATTTATATATAAAAGATATGATGATGTTTTGTTAATTGGGTTTTGTTTAAATGGGTGTAGGATGTTTTGTTTTTAAAAAAAGAGACTTATTTCGGATTTATTTTTAAAATAAGTAAATCATGTAAATAGTTGTGGGGAATACCACTTCTCTAAACACATGAAAGGAAAATAGGGGGAGACCACTTCTCTACAAAAGACAGGAATTTAGTATGAGGGAACGATATATATATTAATGATTAACATTTAGATTTTATAATAAAGTTTAAAAAGAAAACCATTTGAATATTTATATTTTTCTTATTAATGATATGAATGAATGAATATTTATCTATATATAACTTGAATATTTATTAATGATTAAAATTTAGATTTTATAATAAAGTTTAAAAAGAAAATCATTTGAATATTTATATTTATAATAAATTTTAAAAAGAAAACCATATGACTCCTACATGGTACACCAGTGCAGTATGGGACAATGTATGATGATGGTATAATAGGGCGATTAATATTCAACCTGTTGCAACAGAGTCATTAAGACTCTACGATGGATCGATGCCTCATCGATGATGCCAATGATATCCTTAAACCCGTGGTATGGATGACCACCTGACGCAATTTACTAGTCGATTAAGACTCTACAATGGATGGATGGATGGATATCCATTAAGACTCTACAATGGATGGATGCCTCATCGATGATGGCAATGATATCCATAAACCCGTGGTATGGATGACCACCTGACACAATTTACTAGGCGATAGATGCATATTGTATTCATGTTTGTTGAGTTCTATGGGCACCGTGTTCCCTTTTCTCCTCATGCTGGAGGTCTCCACTTCGATGCCATGTACAATCCCTGGTACGTCAGAGTTAATGCATGCCCGCCCTGCAACGACGCATTAACGCATGCCATACATCCCATACATTAATACAGACAACCCCATCCTGCTTCCAAATTTGAAATTTGAATTTAGTGGGTGGGCTTTATTTATCCCACGCGCCTCCCGATTCTTCCCGCCCTTACTATGTAGTTGGTCTTTCAAGATCCGAATATCGTCATCTGAGAGAAAAAGTTGATCCTCTCAAGAGGCTATTACAGTGACCGGATAGGCTGCTCCCATAAGATTCAAGGCGGACAATCCAGGTAATCTTGAATTGAAGGGTTCCTTCTTGCTTCAATTAAATGGTTCCTTGATATCGCATCTCATCATCAGGCTATGGTCAAATATTTTTCCCTAAATGATGGAATATTCACCCAGCTGCACGATAGGGCGTCCTTGCCATTATATATAATCATGCATCGATCTATCTATCCATAACCCATTTCCATGAGAAGATTACGCTTAGTCTCAACAAACAATTGTTTGTTTGATCATTTGTTTGGCAGACAAGACAGTTGCGTTGGTGGGAGGAAGCGGGTCAGGAAAGTTTACGGTTGTGGTGTTGATAGAGAGGTTCTATGATCCCCTAGCTCGAGAGATTCTGCTTGATGTCCAGTGAACACTAAAGCACTACAATTGAAATGGTTTTGCTCACAAATTGGATTAGTAAGTCAAGAACCTGCACTCTTTGCTACATCGATCAAGGAGAATAGCTTATTCGGAAAAGAGGGAGCCAACATGGACCAGGTTATTATTTCAGCCAAGTCTTCCAATGCTTACAATTTCATCAGTCAACTACCAGATGGTTATGACACACAGGTCAGATTTCATTTTTTTAATCTATCTCGATCTCTAAAAAATGCACTCGATTTGATTTTTCTTTCATCTGGGAAAAACAGGTGGGCAAGCGCGGAGTTCAGATGTCTGGAGGGAAAAAGAAAGAGTTATGCTCAAATATCCTCGTCTACTTCAGTTGGATGAGGTCACAAGTTCTCTAGATGCAGAATCAGAGAAGATTGTTCAGGATGCTCTAGACCAAGCTTTAGTCGGGCGCACAACAGTTATAGTTTCTCATCGCCTGTCCACCATCCGCAACACGGACATGATTGCAGTGGTTCAATATGGTCAGGTGATCGAGGAAGGTGCACATAAAGATCTAATATATAGACCCAACGGAGCATACGCTACTTTGGTGCAACTGCAACAAGCCGCGACAGATAATCCAGATGATAGATTCAAAACCCCCAATATGCGAGACCGATGTTTGACAACGAGGAGTTCGAGCATGTATAGTAGATCGAGTTCGAGCGCTTCTGTATCAGTCCATCGAGACGTGGTGCATGAATATAATCTTCCTTCCAACCCTTCATTCCGTCGACTGTTTCTTCTAAATGCTTCGGAATGGAAGCATGCTCTATTAGGTTGTTCAGGGGCCTTAGCTTTTGGAGCAGTTCAACCTATTTATTCCTTTTTCATGGGGGCAGTTGTATCTGTATTTTTCCTCAAGGACCATGACCAAATCAAATCCAAAATCCAAAATTACTCCCTCATTTTTGGGTCCCTGGGAGTAATATCGTTCTGAGTAAACGTGTTGCAACATTACAATTTAATAGCTATGGGAGAATATCTGACTAAAAGGGTTCGCCAGCAGATGATGTCAAATATCCTGACATTCGAGGTTGGATGGTTCGATAAGGATGAGAATACTAGTGGGACTGTTTGTTGAATGCTCGCAATAGAGGATAATGTGGCAAGTATCTGACCTGAAAGTTCTAATATTTCTAATAAAATTGCGATTGTGTTACAATTTTGTAATGATTCGAATATGCTATTTGTATTACAGGTTATATCTCTCCTGGGAGATTGTATATCATTACCTGTACAAATAACCTTCTCTATGACAATAGCCTTCTCGATGTGTTTGATCATAACATTGTGTCTTGACGTTGTACTAATCGCAGTGCAACCAGTCATAGTATTATGTTTCTACACCAAAAAGGTTATCCTCAAGGCCATCTCATAAAAGGCTCTCAAAGATCAAGATCAAGGCAGTCAACTCGCGACAGAGGTTGTGGCTAACCATCATACTATTAATGCCTTCTCTTCACAGGAGAAGATTCTGCGTCTCTTCAAAAAGACTCAAGAAGGCCCTCGCAGATACAGTATCAAACAATCTTTGTTTGTAGGATTTGCTCTAGGAGAATCACAATGCATCACTTTATGCAATATGACTCTATGATTTTGGTATGGAGGGAAGCTTGTTTCGAAAGGATGAATCGCCTCCAAATATCTTTTCCAAGTTTTCTTCATTCTAATGAGCACCGCAAGAGTGATAGAGGATGCAGGAATTATGAACAATGAAATCGCTAAAGGATCCGATGCAGTCAAATATGTAGTTGGCATCCAAGGTAGAGAGAGCCGCATAAACCCAGACAATGAGAGGGGCATGAAAACAGATAAGAAAGAAGGAAACGTCGAGGTGAGAAACGTAGAATTCGCTTACCCAGCTCATCCAAACTTTATTATCTTCAAGAACTTCTGCTTGAGGATAAAAGAAGGCAAAAACTTGGCACTTGTAGGACAAAGCGGATCGAGAAAGTCGACCATCATTGGATTAATTGAAAGATTCTATGACCCGCTAAAAGGGTCGGTGATAATCGATGGTAGTGACATTAGAAATTTCAATCTGAGGAGTCTGAGAAATCACATAGCTCTGGTAGGACAAGAGACCACCTTGTTAGGAGGGAGTATTCGAGAAAATATTCTCTATGAAAAAGAAAATTCAACCAAGGTGGAGATGATCGAAGCTGCAAAGGTTTCCAATGATCACGACTTCATCGGGTAAATACTGCAGTTGAAACAAATTGTTTATTCAAAGATTATTTCAATCAGCTATAATTGAAACAAACTGTTTACTTAATAGAAATTAGGACATACTAAATTAGGTCAATGAACTAACTTGGATTTGTGCAGCTCTTTGGAGGAGGGATATAGACAAACTACAGAGACAAAGGAGTGAAATTATCGGGAGGGAAAAAGCAGAGGATTGCTATGGCCAGGGTGATCATAAAGAATCCGAGCATATTATTGTTGGACGAGGCAACAAAGTTTTTGTACAACCAGTCGTAGAATATTGTTCAAGAAGCACTCGACAAAATTATGGTGGGCATAACTAGTATCGTGATAGCTCATCGACTGACTACCATTCAGAATGCAGATTTAATTGTTGTGATTCAAGACGAGAAAGTGATTGAGAAGGTACGTCACTCTTATTACGCCGAAAGGCGTACACCTATTGATAATGGGCAGATTTAATAGGGGTTTAGTGCTTAATAAGTTTTTTATGGACAAGATTAAATATGGCAGGAATATTCTTAGTAGTCACACAAAATAAATGGCTGTGATTTCAATCATTAACTTCCTTGCTATTATAAATATACCAGTTTATGTGTTTACTTTTTTACATTTACCTAATCATATTTAAAAAATACTTTGATAGCTAACTGATTGCCACGTAAGTACAGAAATTAAAATATTAACACCAGATAAATGAAGCCCAACAGTTTAATATATTCTTTTAAAGATTCATAATAAAATTTAATATATTCTTTTAAAAATTCATTTCATTTTCTCAGCCTTTCAACGTTCACCAACAGCTATTTTGCTGCTGTGCTAGTCTTATGAGCAAAGAAGAAGGCAATCCATAATACTCTTTAATGAACATGCAGGGACGCCATAACTAGATTCGTATCTCCGTCGCTCAAAAGGGATTCCCCGTGATCCACATCCTGATTCTTTCTTATGCCTTCAAATAAATTTTGAAGTTCGGAATCTGATCAATGTCTTATGTTTTTTTGCATTTAATTGTAATTTGGTAAATGTTGTTGCCTAATGATAAATTGATAGATCTGTCCCTTGAGGGTTTATATATATATTTATTGATATGATAGTTGTTATGGAGGGCGATATGCAAGTTCAAAACCTTTTAAAAGCATTTTTCCATTGCATTTTCATTCTCTTTACTTATATGGTGCATAATTTTCATCATTGTTATTAATTGAAATATAAAAATCACTTTAAAGTAAACAGGTTTTTAATATAATTATATAATTTATAACAATTTCCTTAAAAATAATTATTATTTTATTTTTAAAAAATAATAATATATATATTTTAACTTTTAAAATAAAAAATTATTATGTTTGGTTGTTATTAGTCCTTAACATGTGCCATGTAGAGAATATAACAATCACTTTAGGGAAAAAAGTGCCTTTTGAATATCGATAATATAATTTATGATTATTTATTAATATTTTATAAAAAAATGTTATTAATTTTATTTTTTATAAAATTATAATATATATTTTTTAATTTTTAGAATTAATAAATGTTAATTTTTTTTTAATGGAGGATTTGATTTGATAAAATAATCATAGTTGGGGTAATATTTATTTAAATAATAATAAAACTAAATTTAAAAAAAAATAATATTACTGCTTACCCTTTATCCTATGATATTTGTTTACAAAATAATAAATAAAAAAATAAAATAAAAATAAAAAAATAAAAATTTAATATTGTCACTTACTCTTGTATTATGTATTTGTAATTGGGCCTAATGGTTAAGAACATGTGTTTCCTCTTAATGACAATATTCACATTTCTTAATGATAATAAATTCTACTCTCTTTGGGATGTGCTATTCACATTTATTAATGATAATAAATTTCACTATCTTTGGAATTTACTGCTAATGAAATACATTTAGTGTTATCTCTGGAGACATTTGATAAAATTTGAAAGATAGAGGGAATATTAGTATGGCCCCTGCACAAAGATGGCACATTTGGTAATGATAATAAATTTCATCACCTTTGGAATTTAGTGATCATAAAATGATAGAAGGTGATAACTCTTCTTAGTGATTGATAGTTTTTTTTTTCTTAATTTGAAGAAATGTCGAGATTAATCTTTCATTTTTGTTAGGGATATAACCTCCCTAAGGTGATGACTCTTCTCATGTCGTTTGTATATGCGTATATACAGAAGCGTGCATATACAGAAGATGCATATATGAATGACGCATATGCAAAAGGTACATATACATGAGAAATTTACGGTAATCCAAATGCATCTTCCGTATATGCGTGCTTCCATATATGTGCATTTAAGAAAGTTGTCATCCGTAAATGTACATTTATAGGTGCATTTATATGCATCGTCCATATATGCACATATACGGAAAGCGCATGTATACAGAAGATGCAATTATGGAAGTGGTCAACTTCCGTATATGCACATTTACGGAAGTCGTCGTCTGTATATGCGTCATATGTATATTCACATATACAGAAGCATGCATATACGGAAGATGCACATATGCCAATTCCATTTTAAAGTTAGTTCAGGGATGAATAATCATATCTCTGACATTTTCACGAAACCTCTTGGCAGAATAAAATTTACTAAGTCCAGGGATGAACTTGGTATCTGTTGTAATGTATCTTTGGATCATAGGGGGGAATGTTAGATAATCCAAAATAAAATTATCATAGTTTATAAAGTTAGAATAAAATGATTATTAATTTAGAATATTAAATTAATAATCTAGAATATTTGATAAATAAATGTAGACTTTTAGAAATACATTATTCTTGTAAAAGATATGACTCTAGAGAGGTGTCGTATCTTAGGCTCTAAAGTAGGAATATTGTTTTAAGATTGTTAAGATAGCATTTATTGTAAATGGACACTTGTTTATCTAATAAGTGATCTATATCTAAAGTTTGTTAGGACATTTAGCTTATATATAGCTCATTGCAAGAGTATTTTGTTGTTCGGGTGTAAACTCTTGCAAAGTTTCTTATGTAATTTCTTTTCCTATTAATAAAAGTGTGTGTCTGAGGACACTTAGACCATTACCTTGTTTAGCTCTAATAAAAAGGGGAAAGAGGGAAATTATAAAAATTAGGAAACTAAGGAATGAGGCAACATAAAAAGGGAAAGAGGGGAACTCATGATAAAATGCGGGAAACCAACTTAGGAAATAATCGACATTTAAGAAACTTCTAATTTTGAACTAATTTAGCAATTTCTTTTTAGGGAAAGATTTTAAAACCTGTAAGGGAATCTAAGGGACACCTAGGAGTAAATTTAGGGGAAACTCTAGGTGGGTGAGGGAAATGAGGCAATAAATAAATCAAAGAAAATAATTATTGGAGGAAAGTGGGGGATGGATGACACTTGTACGATGGAGAATTTTTAGAAGATTTTTATTAAAACATAAATTAAATGAGATTTAGGGAAAGATGGAAGTTCTAAAACTCTATAAAAGAAAGGGAGGAGAAGGAAGAGGGGGATCAACTGTTAGCATAAATTTATGCTGTCAGATTAGCGACTTAACTGATTTACTTGTGGGAGTTTGGATTTCCTAGCTCGGAGAGGAGTGGTAGCTCAGCCTTGTGAGGCGAGTTGGGAGCTAGACATACCATCTGGATAGTGTGTGGCTCCTTTGCAGCTCGGGGGGCTAAGGGGGAAGCAGAGTACCCCTAGCATTGGCTGGGAGGTACCGGTGTAGTCTCGATGGTCAGCGAGTGGGAGCGAATTGGAGCACGCGGACGTCATTCGAGGCGGGAGATAAGGAAAAGGTACACTCGTTATTTTGTAGAGTAGAATGCATTAGGATCTTATGCTTGATCTATATGTTTATTTTAAGTGGATGAATTCTTCCTTGAGATTTTGCCCATTCGATTGATTGCCGAAAATTATTGTGGTCAGCGTTATGGTCTGAGTTTTACTGTTCCTTGGTTGGATCTTTAAGTTTCATCATCACTCTTCACGCTATATTTTCCCGGATGTGGTATATTCACATTTAAAATTATTTTTGTAAAGTTTTACAGTCATAGACAATCAATGATATAGTTATAATGCATTGTTGCTTATACATGGATGCATTGAAATGGTGAATTCATGCGGTAATAAATATAAACATTTACTTCTGTCATTTACTTTGAACTCCTTTTGTATGGATGTAACACCAAACTCGTTCTATGATAGGCATATACTTATTACTTCTGATTTATTATCTAGATAAGGAAACTGTCGAATTTGTTCTGTGATGGGGGTAAGGGCGAATTTGTTCTAGCAAAGTTCATCTTGGGCATTTCATTGTAAGACTGGTTCTGAATTTCATTCTGGTGTTGGGTATCCACCGATTGCTGTCTGCAACCTGAACGAAGGCATTTTCGCTGGAAGTTCTATTCGCTTCACTATAAATGAAAGAATCTCATGTGTAACTGTTTTCTTTTCCCACCGATTTGGCTAGGGCAAATTTCCCTTTCTCACTTTCTGATGTTCACCAATTGTATTTTTTTTTTGGGCAGTTCCACATTGGTACCTCTGTAAATTGTTTGAGGTAGTAGAGATGAATTTCATTAGCCGACCATCTCTCCTGTAGTAGCCGAGTTTTTGTTGGGAAAATTATTGTTACCAGAGCGAACTCCCCTCTTACCAAGTTTCACTTCTTCCAACGTTTCATCTCCTTTAAGAGTACTGTAGTTTTTACCATGGTAGAAAATTAAATGGCTATGTTTTTCCGCAGCCGTCATTCCATGTGTGTTAAGAAAAGGTCAATAGGATCCTTTGACATCGATTCCTTCCATGACGCACCCCTTTGATTGACTGTTGTATTTACCCATGAAATTCTTCCTTTAGAATGCTGTCAGAACTGCTGTATTTACCCTTGATTTTTGCCTTAGATTACTGACTGAGTTCCCATGCTGGAATGACCATGACTTGCATCCAGGCGGTGGCTTTGTTTTCCCTTGATTGTTGGCTGCATTTTGATTTCCTTATTTTAATGGCAATAAATTCTCAAACTGAATCTTAAACGTTTGACCAAACCCTCCACCTGTTCACCTTGCTGTTTGGAACGAACCTACACCTGTGCGTGAGCTGAGTTGCCTTGTTTTATTTTTGTATAAAACTCACAAGATGTGGAGTCGATCTGATCTGCATCTAACGCTTAAAAGGAGTTTAATAAAAATAAATATTACTATGTGAGTTTTAGAACAATAAACAACTTTTATACACCACCACAGATCTCATTGAGAAATGATGGAATCAAGTGGTTCAAGGATATGTAATAAAACACAGTCATTTGTGCCAGAACATGATAATAAAATTTAACAGTTATGTGTGTTTTAGCAGGGAGTTGAATGCTCACCATATGTTTAAAGATGTGGCAGTGTTCATTGATATAATGGTTTATTTATGTAAATACTGTCTAATTTGAAAAATTGACACGTCTGTTGTAATTCATTGCTGGTAAAGTTTCTAGGCAACAATGATCATTGTATTGTATTGATGATAAGATTTTAATGGATGATATGTCTTCCATTCAAAGAAGCGACGATTGTGATGTCTATGTCTAACATAGATGAGGAAAATTCATTAAACTGTGAAGAATCAAAAGACTACCTTGTAGAATTGATCAAATGTGAATGTGTTTTTATTTATAACCTGTGATTGACTTATAACCTATGAAGTTGGCACTTTGTAGTATGTTTTATTCCATCAATATTCAATATCCTTAATTTGTTTCATTTTCAACCAAGCTAATCATGTAAAAAGAATTGAAAGATTTTTAATATAAACATAAGTGCTTTTGTTAATGATTTCATTGCTAATAGAAAGATTTCTTTTACTTTGGAAGTAAAGAAAAACCTCATGCACTGGATAATACGTGTTTTATTTATTCCTTCTTGATGGTGGAAGTGTATTGTAACTTTGATGTGAGAAATACTCAATGTTCTTAGTATACTGTTCACACAAATAAGTTGCAATATTGAGAACTTGTCAACAAGATTGAACTAAAGAAAAATGAACCAAGTGCAAAATGTCAATCACAAAAGGTAATAGTGTATTAAAATGTACAGTGGATTAGTCACAAAATGAAAGGAAAAAGGTACTACAAATGATACAATGAATAAAATTGTAAAGGAATTTATAATTTATACAAATAATCAATTTGTCAAGAAATTTATTTTTAATCTAGAAAAAAAAATCGAAAATAACTATTCTTTAGTTGTGGAAACCATTTTACTTTTTAAAACTAATTTAATTATCAAAATAAAGAAAAATGGTTTAGAAACCTTTTTGCATGATATACAACTCATATAACTTAACTAAAACGAAGCTCCAAGATGATAAATTATCTAGATACATGTTAATTGATGTATTAATGGTTGGGTTAATGTCTTGATTATTGTCGAACTTGCTGTATTAATTGCCATTGTCTTGTAATGTGATGGAAGTACAATTTCGAAGCAATACTGTATTAGTAGTGAGTAATTTAATGAGTTAATAATGATTCACTATCGCAAATTGCCTTAATTGGATAACCTTGTTGACTACGATCTTGATGGTTATGTTTTTTACTTTAGCCTAGTAGGCTAGGTCTGCTTGTGTCGGGAGGGATGTAGACACATCCATGTTCCTCAGAACAGTCGCCAGCCCCGAGACCTTAAATGGTCAAAATCGATGGGAACCTAGGCTTGAGCATTGCTTATGTGTCTTGGAGGTCCTAACCATTGCAGGGTAGGACGGGCGGGTAGTCAGTCTTATTTATTTGTCGTTTGGTCATCGTTCAATGCATGCAGATACTTGATGTGCATATTAGGTCGTCATGTTGTGTTCGTCGTTGTATGCGTATTATTCATTGTCGGGTGGAGACGCAGAGTCGAATGTGTTTATTACCCTTGCACACAAACGCACACACAATATAAAAAAAAAATAAAAAATTGCACTTGTTATATGAGGTTCATTGTCGTAACGAGCAGGTTCGTTCAATATGGTATCAGAGTGAATTTCAACCCATGACTTGGGATCGCTACGACTTTGATGCATATCCTTGATGCATTTGCACAACTTATAGAAGATTGATGAACTCATATCATAAGTAGCGCATTAATATTTGAGGTGGAATAAAGTTAATTCTGCTTCTCATGTACTCTTATCCAAATGATGAACCATGTTGTTGAACCATGCAAAATATATTATGGGGTTAACTATAATCTTCTCATAGCCTTCCGCGATATTAGACAAGATTGATGTTGATAAAACAAATTGCACAACTTTATTCAAAATTGTAAAGTAAATTAATTTACTTATGTTGATGAAACAAATTGCACAACCTTAATCAAAATTGTTAAATAAATTAATTTGTTTATTTATTTAATTAATTGGAATGACCAGTAGCTACTAGAATGTATAATTTTGAAAATCTTGCAAGTATTTTAGAACAATATGTTAGTCCTGAGACTTTAAGCGGTCAAAGAATATCAGATTGAAAGTAGTGATTACTAGCGTTGTTTATGACTACTTGAAGACAGAGTCAGAGTATTTGTCTTAGTCTAAATTTTGTTCCACATGTAATATAGAAATAAATCTCATTGTTAAATTTTACTATGCATTATATCATTGTTATGTTATAACTAGTTAAGTAATTAAGTGAAGGGATTAATGTTAACAAAAAAAATATGATGCATTTGGGGGGAAATTTAGACGGGCATTACAAAATCCGCCTAGTCCTCATTCTAAATGTACAATTGCACAAATGAAGGATGGAAATCAACATTCAATTAAGTGTTAAAGGAAAGGCTAGGTATCGGGTAAGGGTTGGATTTTTTTTTTTTGTAGTGGAGAGGAAAAAGTTCCCAGAGCCCTTAGGGCCAGTATAATTCTAGTAGATCAAGAACCCAACTAGAGGATTCATCGCTTACTTTGTAGATTCTGTTATTTTCTCTCATTTTATGTTTTCTTTGATTTTATGTAGATAGGACCTAGGGGATTCCATCTGCATAAGGCATCATAAAAAATATTCTATCTTTGGACATTATCAAATTATGAGAGACCATTTCTTGGAAGCACTATTGATCTCCCATGACTTGTGGGAACAACTTGCTAATTATTTGAAGAATAGGAATCATGTTGACTACCTCTAATTTAGCTTGGCCTTCAATAGGGAATCTTTTCATTTTAACTATTTGAGGAGGCACGGGGTAAGATGGATTGGCCTCATGTTCCAATTACCCCATCATTTGGTGTCCTGTCAAGTTTTACAGGGAATCTATCAAGTGGGAAGAGTCTATAGAAGTAAAGCAATGGGTTCAAGTGGAAAAAGCACTAGGATTTTATGGGCCCGAGGAATTTGAGCACCCTTCCTTCAACTTGTATTATCTCTACTAAAGGGTTCCATATTTTGACCTACAAATAAACACTAAACTCTGCCAATATTATACTAAATTTTTCCAAGATTATCCGATTTTTTTCCAATATTATCGTAGTGCCAATATTTTGTTTTTTTTTTCATGATGAAATTAGAGAAGGTTATGAAATGTCTTGATATGAATTATATTGAGAATGAAATGATATACAAATGAAAATATAACAGAGAACACAAAAATATAGTGAAACCCAACTTCTATTAATCAATAACAAAATATTGTAGAACACAAGTTGTGTAGAATGGTGGTATCTTATCCTTGAATAGAAAGAGATTTTGGCTATGCTAATTCAGAATAAGAATTACATCACACTTCATCTATTTCTCAAAGGATCTCCTTCACCTTGATTATATCTAAGCAAGTGAGAGGAGAATAATTCCCATGATCTATGTGGGATAAATTGGTCTAAGTTTACAAACTACCATAGGTATGTAAAATACTAGGAATTCCCATGAGGTCACTCATCCTAGTACTACTCTAGTCCAACCATTCTTAAATAGGGAGTTCTAATGGCATACGGTGCATTAACATTGTAGGAATGTACATATGATGGATGTAATTAATAAATGGAGATGGTGTTACATTACATTCCACATCAAAAGGGTGAGCATCATGGTTTATAAGAACCAAAAGATTGTAAACATTGATTTAGTGAAAAAGGTAGATGACCACCGAGATCCACCTGGATAAGTTCTCCCCCTTAGGAAGTAATGGTCCCCATTGCATAAAGTTCCCTTAAGAGATGGGGAAACTTTTGTTGAATTTCCACCTTGGAGAACTACTTACCTTGCTGAAGTAGTTTTCCTTCTTGTACTCATCATTAACCTATTGAAGGATGTCATGAATCTATTGGTTTAGGTGTTGGATCCATTCAACAAATATGACTTCATGATATGTCTTTGTCTGGGTGTGGTAAGACTCTGTCAATGAAGATGTAGCAGCAAGAGATATATCAATGGGGACTAATGGTTGGAACCCAAAGCACACCAGAAAAGGGTTATGGCCAATATATCTATGCTAAACATATGGAAAACTCTCATTCTCTAGAAGGAAACATATATATATATATATATAGGATCATTGGGTAAGAGATCATAGAGAACCAAGTCAATGGAATTGTTTACTTGATAATGTATATGCACCCTTGTAGGTGAAAAAATATATCTATTCTCCTCTACAATATTGTCAACCTAGTTTGCTATATAGAAATGTCTTGGGCCAAGGTTTTGGTGGTCACAGTGAGCTCTTTTTCACCTTCTAAGCATATCATGAGGCGGGAAAATTTAAATTTCTAAGACTATAATTTTCATCACTAGTTAGCCAATATAAATGAAACAGGAGTATTCAAAATTATCTTCAGTATCACATAGATATGACTTGCTAGTGTAACAATGTTTTGTGGCACTGAGACTCATAAAGAAAGTGTTGTTTTCACATATATGGTTGTTCTAAAAAAAAAAAAAAAAACTTTTACTAGGGAAATGTAACATCCCGCTCTGGCGCACTGAGAAAACTTATTCTTTGAGGACACTTGCTCGCAAGTGATCTGGACTTTTATGATAAGAAAACATTTATCCTTGATTATAATGCGATATGATAGATGACATGATGTTTTACTGCTTTGACATGGACAAGTGCTATTGACTCGGTTTTACTGAGTGTGCAGGGTTTTTGACCTTGAGGATGCAGAGGCATCGACGGGACCCCTTGGACTCCGGATCGAGTCAGGGAGTGTGCTTTGGGGTTGATTGTTTATTGTGATTTTAGTATATTTGATTTGATGATATGATGTGGACATGTTCTGATACGATTGTTGATGATGCAGGATGACACTAGCTTGTCGACCAAACTCACATATGGAGTAAAGGGGCCACACATGATTTCCAGAGAGGTTGAGGGAGAGGTGTGGACAACAACCCTGCCACAGCCTACTAGCACTCCCGATGTGGCTCAAACTGTAGGTTAACGATTACCTAGTTCGAGAGGATCCACGATGTCGTGAGGGCAGACTGCGACAGTCTCTCACGATGATTCTAAGGGGTGCGCAATAAGGCGGGGGCCTTATTCCTTAGAAACCATTAGTCTCCCACAAGTTCACTTGGCGCAGTGTTGACTCGAGGGGTTATTGATGTATACCAATCAGTCAAGTTGGCGAGTGGCACCCTTGGAGCACATGGTGCATCCTGAAGGGCACATCGCGCAAAAGAAACAAAAGTTGGGGAGTGGCACCCTTGGAGCACGTGGTGCATCCTAAAGGGTACGTCACGCAAAAGAAACGAACGAGGCAAGTGGCACCCTTGGAGCACGTGGTGCATCCTGAAGGGCACGTTGCACTGATGTTGATGAAGGAACAAACTTAGATGGCCCTAAGACATTTAACACATAAAGAAATTCTTAAACAACTTCCCTAAATAATTGTCGCCCTGTTCAGAATCTAAATCTAAGTCTAAAACTTCTCTAGGGTAAAATTTTGTTTAACCTTAAGAAAAGACCCTATAAAAATAAAAATAATAATTTAAACTAAAACCCACTTAAGTAATAGTTTAGTCTTCATAAAATTCTTTGGGTAAATGAAGAGAGTAAGAATTTAATTAAAACTAGTGGGTTTAAAAATTGCAAAGAAGAAAGTAATTCTTAACTTGTGAAAGTATAAAAAGATATTAAATTAATAATAAAAGGAAAAGATTATCTAGCGCAACTGCCATTTTTGCTCTAATAAAAAGAGAAAAGAAGGGAAAAATAAAAATTAGGAAACTAAGGAATGGAGGAAACATAATAAATGAAAGAAGGGGACATATGGTAAAAATCAAGGCCAACATAGTAAGGAATCGGCAATAAAGAACCTTCTAATTTGAGCTAATTTAGCAACATCATTTTTAGGAAAGTATTTAAAACATGTAAGGGGATCTAGGAACACCTAGGAGTAAATTTAGGAGCAACTCTAGGTGGGTGAGGGAAATGAGACAATTAATAAATTTACAGAAAATAATTATTGGAGGAAAGAGGGGGATGGACGACACTTGTGCGAAGGAGAATAGTTAGAATATTTTCATTAAAACTGAATTTAAATGTGATTTAGGGAAAGTTGGAGGTTCCAAAAACTCTATAAAAGAAAGGGAATATGAGGGAGAAGGGGATTGGTTGTTAGCGTAATGTTACACTGTCGAAATTGTGACTTGAATGATTACTTGTGGGGAGTTGGGTTTTCCTAGCTTGGATAGGAGTGGTAGCTCAACCTTGTGAGGTGAGATGGGAGCTAGATGTACCATCTGGATAGCGTGTGGCCCCTTTGCAACTCAGCGGGCTAAGGGCAAAGCAGAGTATCCCTAACAATTGGCTGGGAGGTACCGGTGAGGTCTCTACGGTCGGCGAGTGGGAGCGGTACGGAGCACAAGCATGGGATAACATCTTCGTAATATTAGCCGTCGGTCACAGGTACGCAAGCACATTTTTGTTTTAAGAAAAAAAAGGGAAAATTGTTAAAGTTGTATATGAACCCTTATGATGTTGATTGTTGTGTTAAATTTTTGGATCATCCCACCTCCTTGTTATTCGTTTTTTGCGCCTTGTCAAATATAACCCTTGTGATCCTCTCGATGAGATAACCTTAGGTCCCTAGCCTTTTCCTCTGTTGTCAGCATTTTTATTTTGTGTTCTGAGATGAAGTTATTTAACTTCGATCGGTGTTGAACCTTGTGGTTGGAATGGTTGTTTTATTTAGTCACCTCAGTGTTCTTTTTATTGGGGAAAGTGCTGTAAAAATGCTATCTCAGTTGTTAAATTTAGAAATTGAGGAGATTTAAGGATCTCGTCATTTCCTTATGTGTTGGCTGAAGAATTTTTAACCCTGAGTTGAAAAAAAATAAAAATAAAATTGGCCACTCTAGCCTGACCTCTATATCCCCTCATGGTTGATTTCTACCTCTCTGGACTGTGTAAATTAGTAAACCCTATACCTGGTTCTATGAAGATGACGTAAGTGGCAGTTTGGAACCAAGAGCGAGTGTATTTCTTCACTGTTTCAGTGTGTGCATACCTAGTTTCGAATTTTATTAGTGGTCATTTAAATCATCATTTTGACTCATGACGAACTTAACTCTTGCAGCGTTCATGCCTTCCTTGTGAGTTTTAATAGATTTGAAATCAAATTTAAGCCTGTTTTTTGTAGGAACTATCCTTGTCTTTCTGGTTGTCATGTGGATTGGAAGGCTCTAAACCTGATTGTTCGTTTTCCTTTCATCTCCTGGTAAAAACATCAGCAAGTTTAACCCAACATTTTTATTTTATATTACTGGCGTTTACTCTCATTTTCGTGGTTTAATTTTTTCTTTCTCTTCTGCGAGACCTTGTCTCTTGATTGTTGATGGATTTCACTTGTGTTTCCTTTGTGATTCATTTCCTTATTGGCTGCATAGCCCTTCCCTCTGCCTTTTCCATTCTGGTATTGAGGGATCGCTCTTCCAACTCGGCGAGTTGTTCTTCATGTTGTCATTACCCTTCTATGTGAGCCATGTTCAGGTAACAGTTGCACGGTCCTTCCTCTACAGACTTGCGCCTGGGTATGGGCGGCTTAATTGGACCTCGGCAAGTTGTCTAACGATTGGGTGACACGCCTGCGCCCCAATAAATATAGCAATGGCCTTTTGACTTGCGCAGGGAGTGTGGTCACGTATGTCTGCAATTTTTTTATTTATCATTTAGTGTTTGGTAGTAAACCTTTAATTCTGGCCCCTACCACTATAAATGGAAACTCTAATTCCGCCCTTGCCAGTTGTGTTAATTCCTGAAATTTTTACTACCCGATAGCTGCTTTAAATCGCCCCTGCAAAACTGCC
Organism: Picea engelmannii; assembly: GCA_009831015.1. NCBI lineage: Eukaryota > Viridiplantae > Streptophyta > Pinopsida > Pinales > Pinaceae > Picea > Picea engelmannii. The sequence goes on from ML803045.1 coordinate 68,833, forward strand.
TTTGGGTTCTTGAAGCCTGGCAAGCATGCAGCAGTTGTCAAATCAATCATCGATGTGTTCTCATAGCCTCTAGTTTCTTTTATTATTTATCTTGATAATTTTAGAATGAATCTTTGGTTTATCTATTGCATTTAGCATGGTTATGTCAAGGTAATAAATAAGGCGAAATTGTTGACTTTTATGGAAACATAAATCAGGTGGTGATCTGTAAAGGTAAAGTTAATATAATATAATATTATGATAATACTTAAGTATTATCATAAATGAGGTGGTGATCTGCATTTATCCTGGTTCGTGAAGCCTGACAAGCACGCAGCAATTGTCAAATCAATCTTCGACGTGCTCTCATAGCCGCTAGTTTCTTTTATTATTTATCTTGATAATTTTAGAATGAATCTTTGGTTTATCTATTGCATTTAGCATGGTTATGTCAAGGTAATAAATAAGGCAAAATTGTTGACTTTTATGGAAACATAAATGAGGTGGTGATCTGTAAAGGTAAAGTTAATATAATATAATATTATGATAATACTTAAGTATACGACCTGGTATTAGATTTGTTCTTACAAAAGAATCTATAACAGAATGTAACGTTAGCGTTATATAAAGGTATTGTCATGGTCATTGTAATGCAACATGGTAGAACAAGGAGTAAGGATATTGATTTTAGTAGGAATGTTTCTGAAATTTTATTGTTAGGGATATCATAAATTGACATAGTAATGCGTAATTGAAGTGTGACTGTAAAATTATATTGTTAATACAATAGGTGTAGGTGACGTCATGGTAATATGTTGTTCCAAATTATGTAAGAGTAATGCTTTACAATATAAGATAGAGAGTAATGTTAGTGTTAGATAACTCATAGAAAGTAATCTCATTGTTATTTTATTGCAAATGTTATTGTAAATTTTATGGTCATTAATGATATGTAAAGGATAAGGTACTTGGACTAGGTACAACAATTATTACGATTTGGTTGATGGGGAAGATGCACTCAATTCTATGTACTTATTTTAGGGTTGGTAACTTGTCTACTAATGGAGGCCCATTTAATAGATTGTACCTTGAGATTTATGTGCATTAGACATGCGTGGCAAGGTTCACATTGGAGGTTGGAAGACGTCGTGTTAATTTCCTAGATGGCTTTATTAATGGTCATTATCTTGTAATGTGAATGTGATTCTTGCAAAGTTTTTATGATTTAAATGAATGGTGTTATCATTGTATGGCAATGATATTGTGGTTTTATTGTTGGTTTAAAACATAAGAGGTAAGGTGATTGTTATTTTTTCAAATTTAATGGGATATAAATGTAATATGTTTATTATTTCATGGTAGCATTATTGTAATTTTAATTGTTATTGATCAACATATCTGGTGTAATATACTTTAATTAAGTAAAATAACTTATTCTGAGTTATTAGATGAGGGTTGTTGTCCATTTATATTAATGTTGCACTTGGTTGGTAAACCTTCCGTGTGCTTGGTCTGCTTGTCGGGCGGGATATAGACACCTCCATGTTCCTCAGAAAAGTCGCCAGCCCTGAGACCTTAAATGGTTAAAATCGATGGGAACCTAGGCTTGAGAATTTTTTATGTGACTTGGAGGTCCTAACCATTGCAGGGTAGGACGGGCGGGTAGTTAGTCCTATTTATTTACTAGTCGATTGTTGTTCCTTACTGGAAGATGTTGATGTGCGTCTTAGACCTTTATATTGATATCATAGTTGCATGTGTCATGATTCGTCGTCATGTGGCAGAGCAGAGTATAATGTCTTGTTACCTTGTACACGCGCACATACAAAAAAAATAAAATAAAAAAAATATTGCACTTCTTTTAAAGAGGTTTCTCGTCATAACGAGGAGGATTGTTACATATGGTATCGGAGCGAGGTTCGAGCCGTGACTTGGAATTCGCTATGGCTTTCGTGACATTATTTGATTTGATTGTACTGCTGTTGATCGAGTTGATTGTGTGTGTGCAAGTGAACATTGCTAGAGGACATCGCAGAGGCAGACAACGGGGTGCTAGGGGAGTAGGCATGACACCTCCAGTAGCATCCACGCCTGAGGGGTATAACCCCCAGGGAGGTGAGTAGGTTCTTGGACAGGAGCAGATAGCAGTTGGCGACGTGGTCGGGATGATGAGATCTTTTCAGTGCATGTACGAGGCACTGATCAGCCTCTTAGATAGAGATGAGGTCAGGGCGTCAACACCCACTGAGGTTCCTCCGCACGCACCGGTCGTTACTGGTAGCATTCACTGTGAACTCGAGAAGGTTAAATTTCTCGAGTTCTTTGGTGCCCCGGATGGTATCGCCGCCGAGGCATGGTTGGAGAATATGGCGATCTGCTTCGCACTTCGTGATTATACCTCCAACATGAAGGTCCGCATGGTAGTCTTTCAACTGAAGGGGAGCGCTCTTCTATGGTGGAAGACGCTCCTACCGCAACTGAACATGGCTGTTGAAGATGTGTCATGGAAATTGTTCGAGGAACGGTTCTGAGAGAGGTACCTTTCATAGGAATTCATTGAGCGTTAGCTCAATGAGTTCAATGCATTACAACAGGGAGGTCATACGGTGCCCCAGTACGAGGCACATTTTATGGAGTTGCTCCAGTATGCTCCACACCTTAACACAGAGAAACTTAAGGTCAATCGGTTTGTGTTCGGCCTTAATGGAAGCCTACATGCAAAGGTTACGATTTTGATTCCTCAAACCTTGCACGATGTTGTCCAAAAGTACCTCATAGCAGAGGAGGATCTTATTAGTGGGGGTCAGACCAGGACTCTAGCGAGACCAACAGGGCAGGGTTCATCTAGAACACTGCAACACTAGACACCAGTAAGACATACACTGGGATATCGTGGCTTCCAGAGGGGATCTACTTTCACTACACCTCGGCGAGTGCTGCCTCAGCAGCAGACACCTTATTGGGGATTACCGCATCAACAACAACGTCGCCCGTAGAAACGACAATTTAGGCCTGTTCAACAGAACATACCAGGGTTCCAGGCCAGTGGGTCGTCATCTTCTACTTCGGGTACCAGGACTACTGGGCTGAAGAAGTGGTGTTGGATGTGTCGGGAGACACAGTACCAGTGTGACTATCCTGTGGAGAGGGCCAGAGTTTCTGGATCAGCTAGACCCACTACCGTGGGAGATATGGGAAAGGCCCATCGAATTCATACAATGGTGAATAACCGCCAGGCAGAGCACCATTCGCCTGTGCTCGAGATGACAGGTACTGTCGCTGACCAGACCCTTAGTATTTTGATAGACCTATGTGCTACTGAGAGTTTCATCTCTGGTGCAGCGCTAAAAAGGATTAAGGTAAAGGCAGTCGAACAGGACGAGTTTAGCTTTGTAGAGATGGCTTCGGGAGCCAAACAAAAGGTTGGAGGAAAAGTTATGATCTGTTCCCTTAACCTGGGAGAGTTTGTCACGAGGGTCAACTTGTACGTCACAATCTTAGGATCTTATGACATCGTGATTGGTATGGATTGGTTGGAATCACATGAGGTGATACTCAATTGTAATATGAAATGGTTGAGCTTGGTTGATGATGAAGGATAGAGACATGTGATTATAGGATGGAACTAGGGAGTTTACCTGAGGTTCGTTTCTTCCTTACAGTTACAGAAGAGTATGCGCAAGGGGTGCAAGATTTATGTGATCCTTGTGCTAAACGAGAAGGGAGTAGCGGAATGTCTAGAAAACCTTCGAGTGGTGAGAGAGTTTGTGGACATGTTCCCAGAGGAGTTATCGAGGATGCTGCCAGAGAGGGAATTGAAGTTTACCATAGACCTGAAACCAGGGACCGAACTAATAGAAAGAACGTCGTATCGGATGTCGACCCCAGAGTTGCAAGAGTTGAAAATGAAACTGAAGGAGTTGTTGGACCTTGGACTGATACGTCCTAGTGTGTCACCATGGGTTGCACCTGTTATTTTCATTCAGAAGAAGGATGGATCGTGGAGGCTTCGCATTGACTACCATCAACTGAACAAGGCTACGATCAAGAATCAGTATCCCTTACCAAGAATTAATGATCTATTCGATCAAATGAAGGGTGCAATAGTGTTCTCCAATATTGATTTGCGATCAGGGTAACACCAGTTGCGGATCAAGGAGGATGACATCCCTAAGATCGCCTTTAAGATGAGATTTTCATTACGAGTTTACGGTTTTGTCGTTTGGACTGACAAACGCCCCAGGAGTATTTATGAGTTTGATGAACGGGGTGTTCTGTGAGTAGTTGGACAAGTTTGTCCAAGTATTCATTGATGATATTTTGATCTACTCTCGAACGGTGGAGGAGCATTACGAGCACCTGCGCTTGGTACTACAGTGTCTTCAAGAGCACAGACTATATGGGAAATTTTCCAAATGCTCTTTTTATCAATCGATGATTCACTACTTAGGGCATGTCATCTCCGACGAAGGTATCGCCATGGATCCAGCCAAGGTCGAGGCTATTATGGAATGGACCGTGCCAACGAGTGTCACGGAAGTGCGTAGCTTTATGGGTTTAGAAGGATACTATCGATGGTTTGTCGAGGGATTTTTGAAGATGGAAAATCCGATCACGGAATTGTAGAAGAAAAATAAGAAGTTTGTTTGGACTGAGAAATGCGCGGAAGCATTTCAGAGGCTTAAAGAGTTGTTGACAATAGCGTCGATACTAAAGGTCCCTGACATGGACGTGAACTTCTTGGTATGCACAGATGCATCCAAGGAAGGTTTAGGCGGAGTCTTGATGCAAGACGGACGAGTGATTTCTTACATTTCAAGGAAATTGAGAAGGCATGAAGAGAACTAAGCGACACATGATTTGGAGTTATTAGCCATCATATATGCCTTGAAGGTTTGGAGACACTACCTTGTTGGACAAAAATTTGAACTAAATACTGATCATTGTGGACTACAACATATTTTTACGCAAAGCGACCTGAACGCGCGACAACGACGTTGGTCAGAATTGCTTAGCGAGTATGAATTTTGTTGGGTATGTGTTATATTCTTTGCACGAGTAGTAGTGTGTGAGCGCCTGCACCAGGCGCGTAGGGGGGTTAGAGGGGGGTGCAGTGCCCCCGATTTTTTTTTTCGGGCCAACATATTTCCAGGACGACATATTTCCGGGATCACGTGATATTAGGTGGTTTTTCGGCACATGGTTTTTTGCCGATGGTTTTCTATTTCCGGTTAAGGAATTATTGTTTTGGACTAATCCAGGTCATTGGGTTAGGGTTTTGGATTCCGCTGGCTCCTATATGTATATTGTATTGTAAACAATGTAAAACAATGTATGAATATAATATATGCTGGTTTTCTCGGTTTGGGTTTCCAGGTGAAAAATCTCTGTGTAATGTTTGTATTTGCCATTGTATCTTTTCTGTTCTTTTTTGAATATTAGTTTGCAGTAGATATTGTACAAGGTTAGAATTTACATTTGGTATCAGATATTTATTGGCTTCAGGGGGATGCCTTTGTCGTCAAGGGTTTGGCTCGGGACTGTGATAAAGCCTTGTTACAGTGGGAGATCCGCGGTATTGTTTTTCAGGTGAAAAGAAATGGCAAGCAATTCAAAGATGGAGATCGAGAAGTTTAATGGGAAAATCTTTGAGCCATGGAAGCTCAATATGGAATATATTTTGGTGGACAGAGATCAGTGGATCGCGGTAGATCTAGGTACGACACCTATAGGAACTTCTGCAGATGACTGGAAAAAGACAGATCAGAAGGCAAAGAGCACAATTCGACTGTGTCTCTTCAATTCAGTATTACTGAATGTGTCAGAGGAAGCTACAGCCAAAGATTTATGGGAAAATTTGGGGAAGTTATATCAGTCTAATTCCTTGGTAAATAAACTATTCTTGAGAAATAAGCTATATAACTTGAGGATGAGAGATGGAGACTTGATGGCAGAGCATTTGAACGCCTTCAATACTGTGGTAAGTCAGTTAGTATCTGTTGATATTAAAATTTCAGATGAAGATAAATGTATCAGTTTGTTGTGTTCTTTACCAGACTC
>ML803045.1:78923-109264 GCA_009831015.1 Picea engelmannii
TGAATATAATATATGCTGGTTTTCCTGGTTTGGGTTTCCAGGTGAAAAATCTCTGTGTAATGTTTGTATTTGCCATTGTATCTTTTCTGTTCTTTTCTGAATATCAGTTTGCAGTAGATATTGTACAAGGTTAGAATTTACAACTTTGAGATTACTTACATAAATGGAACAGTGAACCGAGTGGTGGATGTTGTGAGTCGAAGGCCGCGCATATTTTCGATGTTTCCTCTTCAGACGAACTTATGTGAGAAAATTCTCACTTCACAGCGTGACGACGAATGGTACAAAGAGGTCGAGGGTTTTATCGCACAAAACACAATGATGGTACCATGATATGAGGGATTTTATTTTGATAGCGATGGGTTATTGAGGTTTAAAGGTTGGATTTACGTACCACCAAACGACGAGTTAAGGATGTTGATCCTGAGCAAGACTCATAGAGCGATTTACATGGCTCACTCAGGAGTCATGAAGATGAGGGCAGACCTTAAGCCCTTATTCTTTTGGAAGGGATTGAAGGAAGACATAGTCAACTATGTGGCCATATGTCTAGAGTGTCAGCAGGTAAAGGCTGAACATAGACACCCAGTAGGATTACTTCAACCACATGCCATCCCAGAATCAAAATGGGAGGTTATCTCGATGGATTTTATTGTTGGTTTTCCACTGACGGCAAGGAAACATGACTCAATTTTTGTGGTAGTAGACACTCTGATGAAGAGTGCTCACTTTATTCCTGTGCGTACGACATATCAGACACCTGACATAGTGAGAGTTTTCATCAGTGAGATTGTGAGGCTACATGGCGTGCCTAAGAGGATTATATCTGATCGAGGATCGATGTTTACTAGATGATTTTGGATGAGTTTCCAAGAGGCCTTGGGAACCCAACTTAACTTTAGTACTGCGTATCACCCGGAGAATGAAGGCCAGAAAAAATGAACGAACCAAACCCCGGAAGACATGTTGCGCATGTACGTGATGGACCAAAAAAAGCGTTGGGAAGAATTCTTGCCACTAGTAAACTTTGCTTACAACAACAGTTACCAGAGCACCATTAAGATGGCGCCTTTCGAGTTTCTTTACGGGTGACCATGTCGAACGCCATTGAGTTGGGCTCAGCTTGAGGATAGGGTCCTGGTGGGACCAGAAGTGATCCAAGAAATGGAAGAGCAAATGAAAACCATAAGACAAAGGATTAAAGAAGCATAGGATCGACAAAAGAGTTATGTTGATGCGCATCGAGTCGACCGTAGTTACGAGGTCGACGATCGAGTATTCTTGCGGGTTAGGCCGCATAAGAGTTTGATCAAGTTTGGAAAAGGAGCTAAACTCTCTCCTAGGTTCGTGGGACCTTTCAGGATTGTGGAGAGAAAGGGGCCCACGGCCTATCGACTAGCCTTGCTTGATTATTTGAGGTGTATGCACGATGTCTTTCATGTATCTATTTTGAGACATTATATTAGTAATCCTACACATGTGATTGACATGAGTTCCTTGTAGGTATCGGACGAGGGAGCCCTCACGACTGAGCCGGTCCGCATCTTATATCATCATGTTCGACAGTTACGACATTGAATGGTAGATCAGGTCAAGGTCCAGTGGGACAGTTATAGTCCACACTCGGCGACCTGGGAGGACGCATATGATATGCGCCAACAATTTCCATTTTTGTTTGATAGATAGACTTATGATACTGTGATAATTTTATTTTGGCATTTATACTATGAAACTTTGAGACGAAGTTTAGGCCAAGAGGGGGTGTATGTAACATCCCACTTTGGAACACTGAGAAAACTTATTCTTTGAGGACACTTGCTCACAAGTGATCTGGACTTTTATAATAAGAAAACATTTATCCTTGATTATGATGCGATATGATAGATGACATGATGGTTTACTGCTTTGACATGGACAGGTTCTATTGAATCGGTTTACTGAGTGTGCAGGGTTTTTGACCTTGAGGATGCAGCGGCATCAACGGGACCCCTTGGACTCCGGATCGAGTCAGGGAGTGTGCTTTGGGGTTGATTGTTTACTGTGATTTTAGTATATTTGATTTGATGATATGATGTGGACATGTTCTGATATGATTGTTGATGATGCAGGGTGATGATATCTTGCCGACCAGACTCACATATGAAGTAAAGGGGTCACACACAATTTCCAAAGAGGTTGAGGGAGAGGTGTGGACAACAGCCCTGCCACAGCCTACTAGCACTCCCGTCGTGGCTCGAACTATAGGTTAATGATTACCTAGTTCGAGAGGATCCACGATGCTATGAGGGAAGATTGCAATAGTTGCTCACGATGATTCTAAGGGGCACACAATAAGGTGGGGGCCTTATTCCTTAGAAACCCTTAGTCTCCCACAAGTTCACCTGGCAGAGTGTTGACTCCATGGGTTATTGATGTCTACCAATCAGTCAAGTTGGTGAGTGGCACCCTTGGAGAACGTGGTGCATCCTAAAGGGCACGTCGCACAAAAGAAACACAAGTTGGCGAGTGGCACCCTTGGAGCACGTGGTGCATCCTAAAGGGCACGTCACGCAAAAGAAACGAACGAGACGAGTGGCACCCTTGGAGCACGTGGTGTGTCCTGAAGGGAACGTCACATTGATGTTGATGAAAGAACAAACTTAGATGTCCCTAAGACATTTAACACATTAAAACAACTTCCCTAAATAATTGTCGCCCCGTTAAGAATCTAAATCTAAGTCTAAAACTTCTCTAGGGTAAAATTTTGTTTAACCTTAAGAAAAGACCCTATAAAAATAAAAATAATAATTTAAACTAAAACCCACTTAAGTAATAGTTTAGTCTTCATAAAATTCTTGGGGTAAATGAAGAGAATAAGAATTTAATTAAGACTAGTGGGTTTAAAAATTGCAAAGAAGAAAATAATTCTTAACTTGTGAAAGTATAAAAGGATGTTAAATTAATAATAAGAGGAAAAGATTAAATAACACAACTTCCATTTTTGCTCTAATAAAAAGAGGAAAGAAGGGAAAAATAAATATCAGGAAACTAAGGAATGGAGGAAACATAATAAAGGAAAGAAGGGGACATATGGTAAAAAACAAGGTCAACATAGTAAGGAATCGGCAATAAAGAACCTTCTAATTTGAGCTAATTTAGCAACATCATTTTTAGGAAAGTATTTAAAACATGTAAGGGGATCTAGGAACACCTAGGATTAAATTTACGAGCAACTCTAGGTGGGTGAGGGAAATGAGTCAATTAATAAATTTAAAGAAAATAATTATTGGAGGAAAGAGAGGGATGGACGACACTTGTGAGAAGGAGAATATTTAGAATATTTGCATTAAAATTGAATTTAAATGTGATTTAGGGAAATTTGGAGGTTCCAAAAACTCTATAAAAGAAAGGGAAGACGAGGGAGAAGGGGATCGGCTGTTAGTGTAACATTACGCTGCCATAATTGTGACTTGACTGATTACTTGTGGGGAGTTGGGTTTTCCCAGCTTGGATAGGAGTGGTAGCTCGGCCTTGCAAGGTGAGCTGGGAGCTAGACGTACTATCTGGATAGTGTGTGGCCCCTTTGTGGCTCAGGGGGATAAGCGGGAAGCAGAGTACCCCTAGCGATTGGCTGGGAGGTATCAGTGAGGTCTCTACGTTCGGCGAGCGGGAGCGGAAGGGAGCACAAGCACAGGATAACGTCTTCGAGATATTAGTCTTTAGTCAAAGGTACGCAAGAACATTTTTGTTTTAAGAAAAAAAAGGGAAAATTGTTAAAGTTGTATATGAACCCTTATGATGTTGATTGTTTTCTTAAATTTTTGGATCATCCCACCTCCTTGTTATTCATTTTCTGCACCTCGTTAGATATAACCCTTTTGATCCTCTCGATGAGATAAACTTAGGGCCCTAGCCTTCTCCTCTGTTGTCATCATTTTTATTTTGTGTTCTGAGATGAATTTATTTAACTTCAATTAGTGTTGAACCTTGTTGTTGGAATGGTTGTTTTATTTAGTCACCTCGGTGTTATTTTTATTGGGGAAATTGCTGTAAAAATTATATCTCGGTTGTTAAATTTAGAACTGGAGTATATTTAAGGATCTCGTCATTTCCTTATGTGTTGGTTGAAGAATTTTTAACCCTGAGTTGAAAAAAAAATAAAAAAAGTTGGACACTCTAGCCCGACCTCTATATCCCCTCACGGCTGATTTCTACCTCTCTGGACTGTGCAAATTAGTAAGCCCTATACCTGATTCTATGAAGATGACGTAAGTGGAAGTTTGGAACCAAGAGTGAGTGGATTTCTTCACTGGTTCAGCGTGTGCATACCTAGTTTCAAATTTGCTTAGCGGTCATTTAAATCATCAGTTTGACTCACGACGAACTTAATTCTTGTAGCGTTCATGCCTTCCTTGTGAGTTTTAATAGATTGGAAATCGAATTTAAGCCTGTTTATTGTAGGAACTATCCTTTTCTGTCTGGTTGTCATGTGGATTGGAAGGCTCTAAACCTGATTGTTCGTTTTCCTTTCATCTCCTGGTAAAAACGTCAGCAAGTTTAACCCAACATTTTTGGTTTTTATTACTGGCGTTTACTCTCATTTTTGGGGTTTAAATTTTTCTTTCTCTTATGCCATACCTTGTCTCTTGATTGTTCACGGATTTCACTTTTGTTTCCTTTGCGATTCGTTTCCTTGTTGGCTGTGTAGCCCTTCCCACTACCTTTTCCATTCTGGTATTGAGGGATCGCTCTTCCAACTCGGTGAGTTGTTCTTCATGTTGTCCTTACCCTTCTATGCGAGTTGTTTTCAGGTAACAGTTGCACGGTCCTTCCTCTAGAGACTCACGCCTGGGTATGGGAAGATTAATTGGACCTCGACAAGTTTTCTAACGATTGGGTGTCAGGCCTGCGCCCCAATCAATACAACAACGACCTTTTGACTTGCGGAGGGAGTGTGGTCACATGTGTCTGCAAATTTTCTATTTATCATTTAGTGTTCAACAGTAAACCTTTAATTCTGGCCCCTACCACTGTAAATGGAAACTCTAATTCCGCCCTTGCCAGCTGTGTTAATTCCTAAAATTTTTACTACCCAACAACTGCTTTAAATCGCCCCTGCTAAACTGCCTTTGGGTTCGTGAAGCCTGGCAAGCGCGCAACAGTTGCCAAATCGATCTTCAGTGTGCTCTCATAGCCACTAGTTTCTTTTATTATTTATCTTGATAATTTTAGAATGAATCTTTGGTTTATCTATTGCATTTAGCATGGTTATGTCAAGGTAATAAATAAGGAAAAATTGTTGATTGTTATGGAAACATAAATGAGGTGGTGATCTGTAAAGGTAAAGTTAATATAATATAATATTATGATAATACTTAAGTATACGACCTGGTATTAGATTTGTTCTTACAAAAGTATCAATAACAGAATGTAACGTTAGTGTTATATAAAGGTATTGTCATGGTCATTGTAATGCAACGTGGTAGAACAAGGAGTAAGGATATTGATTTTAGTAGGAATGTTTCTGAAATTTTATTGTTAGGGATATCATAAATTGACATAGTAATGCATAATTGAAGTGTGATTGTAAAATTATATTGCTAATACAATAGGTGTAGGTGACGTCATGGTAATATGTTGTTCCGAATTATGTAAGAGTAATGTTTTACAATATAAGATAGAGAGTAATGTTAGTGTTAGATAACTCATAGAAAGTAATGTCATTGTTATTTTATTGCAAATGTTATTGTAAATTTTATGGTCATTAATGATATGTGAAGGATAAGGTACTTGGATTAGGTACACCAATTATTACAATTTGGTTGATGGGGAAGATGCACTCAATTCTATGTACTTATTTTAGGGTTGGTAACTTGTCTACTAATGGAGGCTCATTTAATAGATTGTACCTTGAGATATTATGCACATTAGACATGAGTGGCAAGGCTCGCATTGAAGGTTGGAAGAAGTCGTGTTAATTTCCTAGTTGTCTTTATTAATGGTCATTATCTTGTAACGTGAATGTGATTCTTGCAAAAAAAATTATGATTTAAACGAATGGTGTTATCATTGTATGGCAATGATATTGTGGTTTTATTGTTGGGTTAACACATAAGAGGTAAGGTGATTGTTATTTTTGCAAAGTTAATGGGATATAAATGTAATATGTTTATTATTTCATGGTAGCGTTATTGTAATTTTAATTGTTATTGATCAACATATCTGGTGTAATGTCCTTGAATTAAGTACAATAACTTATTCTGAGATATTAGATGAGGGTTGTTGTCCATTTTAATTAATGTTGCACTTGGTTGGTAAACCTTCTGTCTGCTTGGTCTGCTTGTCGGGTGGGATGTAGACACGTCCATGTTCCTCAGAACAGTCACCAGCCCTGAGACCTTAAATGGTTAAAATCGATGGGAACCTGGGCTTGAGCATTGCTCATGTGACTTGGAGGTCCTAACCATTGCAGGGTAGGACGGGCGGGTAGTTAGTCTTATTTATTTACCGGTCAATTGTTGTTCCTTACTGGCAGATGTTGATGTGCATCTTAGACATTTATGTTGATATCATAGTTGCATCTATCATGATTCGTCATCATGTGGTGGAGCATAGTATAATGTCTTGTTACCTTGTACACGCGCACATACANAAAAAAAAAAAAAAAAAAAAAATTCCACTTGTTTTAAAGAGGTTTCTCATCGTAACGAGGAGGATCGTTACAGGAAACATCACAGAATACCTCATATTCGAAGGGTTTGATGTTTTAGGGAAGGCTACATTGTTGGCCAATAAGGATGTCTTGTTCTGTGCTCAACCATCCAATGGTGTATGGTTGGAGATGTGGCATTGTGGGAAACTTCATTATTTTGACAACCTCAGATAAGATCATTTTATTTTGACTCTTGATGTCATCAATGAAATGAAATGGGGTCCCTTTCACCTACATCTATGAATGGAAGAGGCACTTCTCATCCTAACACTCCTCTAGTTATTTTGGTTAGATTGTTGTCTCCATAATGGTAGTAGTGGATTCTGCATCGATCGTTTGTTTCCATTTATTATTCTCTGAATTTTTGTCTAAGTAATGTTTTGATTCTTTTTCTTTGAGCTCGACCACCAATGACCACTTAGAGAGACATTCATCCATGTTCTTCTAGGGGTTTTTGTGTATCTCAAACCACTTTCTAGTGTCCTTCTTCGAATTCCCATCATCCTTCTTAGCTCGTGGCTTGGACTGATATTCTTGAGATTGACTCTCCTTTATTTTCTTTTTTTAGTGTTTCCTTTGCCATGCTTTTGTTGTGGTGTATTTTAAAAACCGAGCTCCTGCTTACTTCGCTACTTGAATATCTCCTCAATTTTGACTACATATTCGTAAGAAGATCTAAGTGAGGAGATGTCCAAAAAATCCATCTTTGTTTGGATGTACCTATGTATACCACTGTAGTACTTGAAAACTAGGGTCCACTCAAAGTCTCTGATATCCAACTTTGAGAGTAAGATATGGAAGATGTTTGTGTACACTAGCATTGACCAGTCTCTTTCCCAACACATAGACATCCATCTCATCTACTAGTCATCATAGCTTCCATGAAGGTAGAAATCCTCCTTGAGAGCATCCACAAAGTTTTCCTAGGCGGGTTCTCTTGTAAATGACATAGATTCATCCATGGTGTATCTCTCCTAGTAAACTTTCCAACAATATCTGACATGAGGAAGGGATTTAAGGAGTGTGAAGATGATTTTTTAGCCTTCGAATTTCTTTTGGATAGAGTAATAACCTACCAGAAGATTAAACCAATTGTATATAACATATGCATCTATGCATCTATGTGGCATCCAAATAAGCAGATAAAAAAATTTACTTGTACCTTGAATGGTGTCATACCTCTAAAATGGCTACTTGTCGAAGATGCATCGGCCACCATTTGTAGTGGTTGCATGATCTAAGCGAATTTTTCCATCATATCATTCTTATATCATTTTGAGGGATTCCTTGAGAAACATCTTGAAAGGATATCCTTCTCTGTCATCTCTTTTTTATTCTACCATGGGAGGTTGCTTGGGATGGAGATATTGGTTGTCCCCAAGCAAAACTAGCTTGATACCCAACTCTCTATACCTTGACCTCGTTGGGGACAAGAATTGATAAATAAAAAGGAACATTCTGCTCGAATACCATTGAGATATATTATATTGAGAATCAAATGAGACACAAATGAAAATATAAAAGAGGACATAGAAATATAGTGAAACCAAACTTCTATTAATGAATAACAAAATACTATAGAACAAAAAATGGCTACAATGGTGGTAGATTATCTTACAAGAGAAATATATGCATACTATGCTCATTCACAATAAGAATCACATCACACACCATTGTGTTCTTAAAGGATCTCCTTCAACTTGATTATATCTGAGAGAGTGAGAGTAGTATAATTCCTTGATGCATGTGGGATAAATTGGTCTAAGTTTACAATATGCCATAGGCATGTAAGACACTAGGACTTCCTGAGAGGTCACCCATCCTATTTTTAATGGTCCACCCATCCTAATACTAATGGTCCAGGAGGATATCCACATATGGAACTATTACTTTGCATACCATGAAAAAGATCATTAAAATTCTAATTAATGATAAGTGGCCAAGAATAATTAATTAATTATGAATGATTTAATTGTAATAAATGATTAATACTTGAAATGAGTTGGAAAATCTCAGTATTATTCATTTAATTGTAAAAATGAGAAATTAGTTGTGAGAATCTAACTCACAAATTAGTTTCCTAATTTTAAGGGGAAAAAAGAGGAATACTTGGAGTGAGTGGAAATCTCACGTATTATTTGTAAAAATGGGAAATTAGTTTTATGTGAGAGTCCAACTCACAAATTAGTTTCCTAATTTTTGGATGAAATTAGTTTCCTAGTATTAAGGAGGAAATTAAGGGTATCATGAGTTGGTTTGGACTCTTCCTCATTTTATTACAAGTGGATTTGTAGTCTCAAGGAGGAAGTTATGGGTCTTTCTCATTTTTTTCCTTGGGTAGGTACTAGAACCTAAATTCATGGATCTTGTCCTTTTGGATTATGGAGCTATGAAAAATTATGTTAACCCCTTTATTGGGAGAGATTGAAGGATGAGATTTTGGAGGCCCGTTTGGAGAGAGCTCATTGGGAGAGTTGAGCCCCTTATTGGGACAAAATGTGAGCCCCTACATTGGGATATTTATGCCCCACATTGCTAGAGCCTTGTTCCTCGTTCATTTGGGATAAGATGTATCCCTTTTATGTAAAGGAGAACCAATCCCACATTGGGAGAAGGAATGACAAGAGATTCATATTCCAAGAAAATATGGGGATGTAGCTAGAAGGTTATGGTGAACTTCGTTAACAACTCGGTGATTTGTTCATCTTATGTGATTGTTTTATGTTTCTTATGCATATCTTTATTTTCACAATTATGATTATTAAATGTGTATTGTAATGGATTATGAGACTAACAACTCATGAACCAAGTTTATATTCAATTTGGATACAAACCTTTCATAAGAACATATGTTCACCTTTAATGGAATCAAGTTCAATTAAATGATGTTATAACTAATTTTTTTATTAGGTGAACCTAGAACCAGATCAAGTTTCCTATCAAGGTCACCCCAGATTCATATCAACTACTATATCTTAAGTTCACTTAATTGCAGAGTTATAATGGGATTTGATGCATTAATGTTGTAGGAATGTGCATATGATGTATGTAATTAACAAATGGAGATAGAATTACATTACATTCCCCATCAAAAGGGTGAGTATCATGGTTTATCAAAAAAACAAGCTTGAAAACATTGATTTAGTGGAAAAGGTCGATGGTCGTCGAGATCCACCTTGATGATGTCTTGTGTTTTTAAGTGAATGTTGAAGTATATGGAAGAATATGTGCATATGGATATTTAAATAAAAATGAAATAAAAATGCTAACACAATATGTAGCATACTCTTTAATTCTACAAGGTATCAAAATGTATTTTACACATTTAAGGAAGGTCGAGAAATATACCAACTGGAACTTACCAAGTTTATGCGTGAAGGAATAGAGTACCTCTTATGATAAAGGGTTTCTAACTTGGGCATTGACATCACAAAGATTTGAACTTTTCATTACTCACAATTGGGACTTCGAAACCTTTGTGTCATAAGAACTTAAACCTATCATCACTCTCGATTGGGGGTTCACAACCTTGGCATTGGCATTGTAATAACACTAATATGTTTTTGCATGGAATGGAAAATGAATATGCTGCAACATAATGGCATGTATCTAATCCACTAGTTCAATCCACTATGTGATCCAACATGATACCTATATTCTTCAGAGGGTGTAACCAAGAAGTAATTAGGTTATTGTTTTATGAGTGTGAATCTCATTTTGATCATTTTCGTTCACTTGGGGATTGAAACTCTACACTAATATTAGTTGTAAATGAAACCTTAAACAATGAATCAAGGAGCATTGTCTCTCTTATTTTAGAATAGGTAGATGCTCTATTTTCTTATATAAACAGGGGCATCCTTTCCTTCGAGTGACATTGTCATGTGTTTTTCTATTGTTTTATAATACTATTCCACTAAATAATATATGCTAGATATTGTTACTTGTGAATTATCATCTCGTAGAGCATGTGGTGACTTAGTAGCTATTGCATAGGAAAATCCCTTGAAGGGGACCATTCAAGGTAATGAACTATGCATTTGGTGTATATATGATGTATCTTATTTGTAATTTTCATTTATGTTTAGTAATTTCTTATTTTGTTTCTTGTAGAATGTTCTTTCTACAAAAATATAATGATTTTAAGCCCACCTATGGTTTCAATCCTAGTAAATAGAGAAAATGGATTGTTATTAGAAGATAAGCCTCTTATTGATTCCAACCTAGGAGGAGCCATTAACTAGGCCTAAATATATAAGTATTATATGTTTCATTGAGGATAAATTGATTTAATCTTTAAAGTATTTACCTGCTTTCATTGTTATTTAAATTCACATCGATGAATTGATTTTATTTTATATAGATTTTTTAAATAGATAAGGAATGTAAGTTTCAAAAAATCAATACAAGGGACTCACTCTGTGTATACTCCACACAATGTCTCACAAACATAATTGAACCCTAGTTTGATGAATTAAGTGACTTAGTAAATTGAACTTACCCCATCTTTAGGAAGGTAAACAAAAACATTGTCAATATTGCACTTGCAATTTTGTAATTTATGTATAGCAATTGTAATTTCATATGTTATTGGATAGTACGACAATGTACAAATGTCACAATGATACAATGACAAAAGTGTAAACAAAGACCATTGTACAATGATGGCAGAGTGCAAACTAGCCATATAGACCATGTATGAACTAGTTGTATGGATGTAGTAGAATATTTATTTGACACCAATGGAGTGAGTAGACTCCCTTGACTTTCTCAATGAGATACTATGTGATTTATAAAAGAAGAATGGATAAAATATGATGTTTTTACAAAATGGTGGCCTGCATAAATATTTCTAAGAGGGTTCCTTTTAAAAAAATGTGTCTCTTAATTAAATATAACCTTTCACGATTATTATTATCTTTATTTATTTTACTTTTACCTATTATTTTATTTATCATTTATTATACTTCTATGTATTATTTTATTTATTTTTAAACTTTATGTATGTAAGAGTCCATTCAAAAATATATTTACATCAAAACTCCGAAAAGCCTATATTTTATTTATTATTAAGTTTATCTTTAAACTTTATGTATGTAAGAGTCAATTCAAAAATATATTTACATCAAAACTCCCAAAAGCCTATAACTTTCAAAGGGTAGGAGTACTACGTAAAAGATTGTCCGAGAAAAAAAGAAGGTAATAGTTCATAATAATAAACCATGAATTTAACTATTCTCTGATTGGGAAATATTTTTCTAGTCCACCTTTGTTGTAGCACCACCTTGCTATGTTTCCTTGGTGGAAGGTGTGTCTACATTTTTCTATCATTTTTAAATGCTTCCTGGAATGAATCGATTGTTCTACATTTTTAAATGTTTCCCAGAATTATAACTATCTTTCACCACTTTGTATTTGGTCTGGCTGATTGTATTATTGTGGGTGGTTGTTTCAGCACAAAAAAGACAATGGAGTTGGAATTTTCACAGTGGCCAGTTTCGAAGAGCGTAGAGTTTTATGTTAAACTCGCCAGTGCTCTTATTTTTGTTGTATTGGTAGCGGCATGGAGCAAGAAAATAAAGGGGTGGCTGCCCCTGGGACCTTTCCCGTTGCCCATTATCGACCATCTTCACATGTTGGGAGCGCTTCCCCACTGAGCGCTGGCAGCTCTGTGTATGAAATAATGGCCTCTCATGTCTCTCCGTCTCGGCTCCGTCCTCACCTTAGTCGTCTCCTCTCCAGAGGTGGATAGGGATTTTCTCAAAACCCATGATCATCGTTTCGCGAACAAATGTCAGTCGGTCGCTGCTAAGCATTTGTCATTTAATTTTTCGGACTTCGGCTTTACTTCGTGTCGCCCTTAGGCAATTGCATAAGCTCTTCTCTTTGGAGTTGCTGAGCTCCAGGTGGTTAGATTACTTCCGCTTTATTAGAGAAGAGGAAGTCTCTAATATGATTCGCTCTATTGTTAATTTAGATGATTCTCGTCCTTTAAGCATCAACCAAACCTTGGCATCCCTTGCGACGGCTATAATCTGCAGGATGGACTTCGGTAGAAAGTATTCTGACCCAGACTTAAGTGGTTTCAGTTCAATGGTAAGAGAATGTTTTCTCTTACTCGGTTCTTTTAATATCGTAGATTACATCCCATATTTGGACTGGATGGATTTGCAAGGGCTCATTCGTCACATGAAGAAGCTACATAAGACAGAAGACCACTTGTTAGATAAAGTAATAGATGAACATGTTTCCCGGAATGATTCCAACATCACACATGATTTTTTGGATATCTTACTGGCAGTCTCTGCAGATAAATATGGTATAAAAGGAGTTCTCTTTGTGAGTTAAAATTGTCCCACATGGTTGGAACCCCAAGCACACCTGAAAAGGGTTGTGGCCAATAGATCTATGCTAAACATATGGAAGACTTTCATTCTCTAAAAGGGAGCATATATAGATAGGACCATTGGGTAAGAGAGCATAGGGCACCAAGTCAATGGAATTCTTGACTCTAAGTGAAAAAATATCTCTATTCTCCTCTATAGTATTGTCGACCAAGTTTACTATATAGAAATGTCTTGGGTCAAGGATGTGGTGGTTGCACTGACCTTCTTTTCACCTTCTAACGAGATCATGAGGATGGAAAATTTAAATGTCTAAGAATATAATTTGTATCACTAGTTAGCTGAGATAAATGAAATGGCAGTAGTTGAAATTACCTTCAGAAACATTTAGATATCAACTTCTAGTGTAACAATGTTCTCTGGGGTTGAGACTCATAAACAACATGATGTTTCCACATATATGCTTGTCCTAAAATAAAATCACAAAATTTGAGTGGGGAAACATCACAAAATACCTCATCTTTGAAGGGTTGTATGTTGTAGGGAAGGCTACATTATTGGTTGACGTAGACCTACTGAACCATCCAATGGTGTATGGTTGGCAGTGTGTCATTGTGGACAAATAAATTATTTTGATAGACTCAACTAAGATCACGTTTTTTTGACTCCTGATGTCATCAATGAAATCAAGTGGGGTTCATTTCACCCAAATCTATGAGTGGAAGAGGCACTCCTCATCCTCACACTCTAGTTCTTTTGGTTGGATTGTTGTCTCTATAATGATAGTAGTGGGTTATGCATCGATGATATGTTTCCTTTTATTATTCTCTGAATCTTTTTCCAAGTAATGTTTTGATTCTTTTTATTTAAGCTCGACCACCAAGGACTCTTTGAGAGACATTAATTAATGTTGTGCTAGGGGTTTTTGTGGAACTCAAACCACTTTCTAGTGTCCTTCTTCGACTTCCCATCACCCTTCTTAGTTCATGGCTTGGACTGATATTCTTGTGATTGACTCTCCTTTCTTTTTTTCTTTTTTTATTGTTTCATTTTCCATGATTTTGTTCTGGTGTATTTGAAAAACCAAACTCTTGCTTGCTTCGCTACATCAATTTATTCTCAATTTTGTTGCATATCGATGGTCCAAGAAATCCATCTATGTTTGGATGTACCTATGTAGAACACTGC
The DNA here is from genome assembly GCA_009831015.1 of Picea engelmannii. Lineage (NCBI taxonomy): Eukaryota > Viridiplantae > Streptophyta > Pinopsida > Pinales > Pinaceae > Picea > Picea engelmannii. The sequence continues at coordinate 93,147 of ML803045.1, forward strand.
AGTACTTGAGAACCAGGTTCCACTTGGAGTCTCTGATATCCAACTCTAAGTGTAAAATATGGAAGAGATTAGTGTACTCTAGTGCCGATTGGTTTCTTTCCTAACAAAGAGTCATCCATCTCATATACTAGTCCTCATAGCTTCCAAAAAGACAGAACTCGTCTTTGAGAGAATCCACAAAGGTTTCCTAGGTGGGTTCTCTTATAATTGATGTTAAGTCATCCATGGTGTACCTCTCCTAGTAACCTTTACAACAATATCTAACATGGGGAAGGGATTTAAGGAGTGTGAAGATGATGTTTTTTCCTTTGATTTTATTTTGTATAGGGTAATAACCTACTAGAAGATTAAACCAATTGTCTATAGCATCTGCATCTATCTAGCCTTCAAATAAGGGGATACCAAAATTTTCTTGTACCTTAAATGGTGTCGTACACCCAAAATGGTTACTTGTCGAAGATGACTCAACCACCATATGTAGTCGTTATAGGATCTAAGCGAAGTTGTCCATCATATCATTCCTCTATCACATGAGGGTTCGATTTGAAGCTTCAAACATTGATAGTTCTCATACATCTTCATTATCCAAGTTCGTTGACAAAGAGATGTTGAAGGAGTTTGTAACCATGAGAGATATGGTACAAGAGTTATGGGAAGATAGAGAAGAGAGCATTGTCCTTCGAGAGTAGTTGATGGCCATGAAGGAGGAGAAAGACCAGCTTCTTGAAAAGTTGCATGAGATGGAAACTCAACTCCATGACGAAAATGAAACCCTTACCAAGTACATGCATGAACTTGAGGTATGCAATGTTAGTTTATCTTCAAATTCCTCTTAAGATGAATGCTTCGGTGTTTTTGAAATCACACAAGAGGAATAGGGTCCAAGTTATTGTTAAAAATGGGCTTTGAAGGTAAAGCGTTAGGAAAGCATGAACAAGGCATTGTTGAGCCTATTGTTGTTGAGGAGAGACCCAAGTATTGTGGTCTTGGATATGAACAAAGAGATAGAGCATATTTCAAAGTTGAGGAGACAAGGGAAAAAGTTCCAAGAACAACTTTTGTTGCAAGTTCAATTCCTCAAGCATGCAAAGTATGTGTTCAAGATGAATGCAAATGTGTGAAACAAGAGAGTTATGACATACATGTGGACAAGAATATTGTTGTTGGTCTTCAAAGGAGATCTTGTAACTCTTCAAATTCACCTCCTCAAAGAGGCGATAAAGGTGAATGTTCAAGGTATCTTTCTGCCTATAATTCGGTTGCTTTTGATTATGTTAAGTATGATAAATTTGCATGTAAAAATGGAAGAAAAAATCCATGTACATATTGTGGTTTACATAACCATCATGTTTCAAAATGTTGGAAAAGATTGACCACTTTCAAGAAACTTTACAAGCAAAGACAAATTGAAAAGATGATGCAAAATATTTGCACTCATTGTTAGAAGCGGGGTCATCTCATTGACCAATGTTGGACATTGCATCCAACCACTCATCCACAACACAAGAAGCATATGGATAAAGAGATTGGCAAGAACGGAAGAGGAGATTTCATCATCGATGTGTGTCAAGATGATTCACAAGAAGATGATTTTTGAGCCAAAAAAATCACCATTGAGTTGGCTTGGTAAGAAATGGTTGGATTTCTTGAGCAAGTAAGGCTTGCATTTTTCTGTTGTAGATGCACATTTCAGCCTTATGTATGCATTTATGTTGAGAGTATGACAAGTACAATTTGTATGATGCAAGTTGCATGTGAATGCAATTCATTTGAAGGCATTCTTGTTAGTTGCACAACTTCGCCAGGAGGATGTAAAAGAGGGGTATGATACTCACTTGTTGCAGCCATATATCTTTTTCATATTCATCTCTTATGTACCCACATGTTTCAGGTTTATGTACTTATGTTTGTACTTAAAGGACAGTTGAAGAGTCATGCACATGCATGTGTTTTTGTGTGTGTGTAAACAGTGAACTTGGTGATAGTTCATTATGAGTGACTCGTGATTGTAACATGGTTGTGTATCATAAATGTCGACTTGTCATTGGGAAGGTTGATATGTTTCAAATAAGTCTTGACTTGTGTCGATATTGTCTTGACGGCTATGTGTGTCGATCATGTTTTTCGACTTATGTTTAGTCGATGCTGTTTGTTGGATTGTAAGTTGATTTTGAGTACACCGAGATGCAGGAAAATGCCATGTTCTTTGATGAAGTACAAGATGCGACCATTTTCTTGAAGAGTAAAAAGACTTTGTTGGCATCATTTTCAGTCTTGTATAAATTTGTTTTCAAGATTGATGGTTTTCTTGGTCTGTGACAAGATGTCACAAGAAAGTTTTTGCAGCGATTGGAGAGAGGATTGTGTTGACGTCAAAGAGTTCACAAGAGGGAATTGATTCTTAGTGGGAAGTCTGGTAGTCTTCCAAGCACAAAGAGAACAGTGGGTCAGTAGCAGCTAGAGAACAATGGTTGAGGGACATAGCCAGTTACAGTGCAAGGCATGTTAAGGTAATCATGTGATTGTTAAAAAGACTTTTCAAGTAGAATCAGTTGATAGAAATTTGAAACAAGAGAGTATTGAAGCTCAGGCAGATAATCATAAGCTTTTGTGGGTCCAAAAGCCTTTTAGTGGGAAGGCGTGATCAGAATCTGGACCATGGGTCAAAAATTTTCTCAAAAATTCAAAGTGCTAGGAATTGCTTCAAATCAAATGGGTATGTAGGCCTCGTCGTCACAAACCCAACGCAACTCATTTGGGTTCAAACGGACATTAGATGAGAGAGATATCGCGTTCTGTTCAAATTGTCAAACAAGCAAAAAGAATGTGCTGACTGTACAGTCCGTAGAGATGCTAAGATGGCAGGGTCGTACGACACGTGGAAAATCTGAGTTGGCAAGGTCGTATGACACATGGCAGGTGTTGTTTGGTAGTTGGATGGCGAATCATTTCTTGAAACATGGATTGTTTGTGGTGAATGGAATGGCGACACGTGGCCCAATTAATGGCTGCCACATGTCACCTAGACAGTGGTTTAAAACTTTGGTAGTTGGCAGGACTCAACCCCGCAACCTCTGGGGAAAGGGGAAGAGCTTTGGGAAGGGCCGCCCAACCGACGCGCCCACATGTGTTTCTTATTATATATATGAGTTTTAATTTATTTGAATTGATATATGTTGTGAGTTGGGGCACGGTCTGGGCTTCCCAGTCATATGTATGTGTCATGTAACCACCAGCACGCGCCCTCCAACCTGTTACCATATGGTTTAAAACTTGACCCCTTTTGTATATGCTCGCGGTCACATGGTGACCCATATGCCCACGGACTTGGCGGTTAGGGGTTGGGCACGCCCTAACCATCCTACAATTCGCACAATTTTTACGGTTGAACCCGGTGCTAAGTTTTAACACAAATATGTGTGTCGGGGCTAGGTTGAGGATGCACATAGGTGCATTTTGGCGAATGAGAGACATCAAGCTTGAAGGAGGAAAATGGCAGGAGGCCTATCTTCTTCATTTTTTGGCCAAATGAGGTGTTGAAAAAAACTAGTTAGGGGTTTTTGGACGTTCTGAATCCATTGGCACTATTTTTAAAATCCATTTGAAGACTTATTTTGTAGGTTTTTCACCATTGAAGTTTCAGAGAGCTCTAGGGAGCTTGAAACCCTCATTGATTGAGGCCATGCTCAGATGAGCCCAAGTCTATTTTATGTGATTGAATAGTCATTTTTGGCTAATTGTTGCTCTGAACACATTGGGATAGGTTTCAGAGGCATTTGAGGAATTTTACAGGTGTTGTTTCCACAAGGAAGCTCAGGGAAGCTTAAGGCCACATGTAGAAGAGGTCATGCCCGAATGAGCCATGGTCCGTTTTCAGAGTTCTATTAGTCATTTATGGGGTTTTTATGTATTCTAAACCCAATGGAACAGTCATAAAATCCATTGGAGTTGAGAAACATCTTGTAAAATAATATTCGACAAACTAATCCCAGAGATCCTAGTCCATTGAAGGAGGCTCAAGGACATGTAGCCCAGTTGGGGGTGAACTCCTTTATCATCTTGTTATTGTTGTGAGTTTGATGGTTTATTTGCTGTAAATTATGTTTTCTATGTATTTATTTAAATCACATATTTAACCATTTAAAAGAAAATTTTCTCACACATGAACATTTAAAATAAGATGCATAAACTTGGCACATAATTTATTTTGCATAACTAAGACATTGAACAATGTCCTCAAAGTTTATTTTAATGGAAAAGGGGGTGCTTGGATAGCATAACAAGTCAGCCCCCTATAACATCCCGCTCTAGCGCACTGAGAAAACTTATTTTTGAGGACACCTGCTCGCAAGTGATCCAAACTATTATGGTATTAAAACATTTTGTCCTTGATTATGATGCGTTATGTTAGATGACATGATGTCTTACTGCTTTGACATAGACAGGTGCTATTGACGCAGTTTTACTGAGTGTGCAAGGTTTTTGACCTTGAGGATGTAGAGGCATCGACAAAACCCCTTGGACTCTGGATTCAGTCAGGGAGTGTGCCATTTTGGTTTATTTATTTACTATGATATTACATTGATTTGACTATATGATGTGGGCATGTTATGACACGTTTGTTGATGATGCAGGTTGACGATAGCTTGTCGACCAGACTCACATATGGAGTAAAGGGACACGCACACAATTTCCAAAGAGGTTGAGGGAGAGGTGTGGACAACAACCCTGCCACAGCCTACTAGCACTCTCTCCATGGCTCAAACTGTAGGTTAACGATTACCTAGCTCGAGAGGATCCACGATGTTGTGAGGGAAGAATGCGATAGTCGCTCACGGTGATTCTAAGGGGCGCGCAATAAAGTGGGGGCCTTATTCCTTAGAGCCCTTAGTCTCCCACAAGTTCATCTGGCGGAGTGTTGACTCTAGGGGTTATAGATGTCTATCAATCAGTCAAGTTGGCGAGTGGCACCCTTGGAGCACGTGGTGCATCTTGAAGGGCAGGTCGCGCTAAAGAACCACAATTCGATGAGTGGCACCCTTGGAGCACGTTGTGCATCCTGAAGGGCATGTTGCGCAAAAGAAACACAAGTTAGTGAGTGGCACCCTTGGAGCATGTTGTGCATCTTGAAGGGCACGTTGCGCAAAAGAAACAACTGAGGCGAGTGGCACCCTTGGAGCATGTGGTGCGTCCTGAAGGGCACGTCACATTGATGTTGAGGAAGGAACAAACCTAGATGACATTAATACATTTAACACCTTAAGAAATTCTTAAAATGACTTCCCTAAATAATTGTCACCTAGTTCAGAATCTAAACCTAAGTCTAAAACTTCTCTAGGGTAAAATTTTGTTTAGCCTTAAGAAAAACACCCTATAAAAATAAAAATAAAGATATAAACTAAAACCCACTTAAGTAATATTTTTAGTCTTCTTAAATTTAGAGGGTAAAATGAAGATAGGAATAATTTAATTAAAATCTTTGGTTTTAAATTGTAAAGAGGAAATAAATTATCTAACTTGTGTAAGTATAAAAAGATTTTAAATTAATAATAAAGGGAAAAGAGTAAATAGTGCAACTGCCATTTTGGCTCTAATAAAAAGGGGAAAGAAGGGAATAATAAGAATTAGGAAACTAAGTAATGGAAGAAACATAATAAAGGAAAGTTGGGAACTTATGGTAAAAAGCTAGGTCAACATAGTAAGGAATCTGCAATTAAGAACCTTCTAATTTGATCTAATTTAGCAACTTCTTTTTTTTAGGGAAATTATTTAAAACATGTAAGGGGATATAGGAACACCTAGGAGTAAATTTAGGAGCAACTCTAGGTGGGTGAGGGAAATGAGACAATTAATAAATTTAAAGAAATTAATTATTGGAGGAAAGAGGGGGATGGACGACACTTGTGCAAAGGAGAATATTTAAAATATTTTTATTAAAACTTAATTTAAAAGTGATTTAGGGAAAGTTGGAGGTGCTAAAAACTCTATAAAAGAAAGGGAAGATGAGGAAGAAAGGGATGGGAGGTTAGCGCAACGTTACACTGCCGGATTTGTGACTTGACTAATGACTTGTGGGGAGTTGGGATTTTCCAGCTCAGATAGGAATAGTGGCTCGGCCTTGCGAGGTGAGCTGGGAAGCTAGACGAACCATCTGGATAGTGTGTGGCCCCTTTGCGGATACGGGGGATAAGGGGGAAGGAGAGTATCCCTAGCGATTGGCTGGGAGGTACCAGTGAGGTCTCAATGGTCGGCGAGAAGGCGCGTCATGGAGCGTGCGGATAACACTGGGAGCCAACGAACAGGCAAAGGTACGCCCCTTTGGTTGAATGATAAACTGTGTAGGATGTATAATTTAGGCCTGTACGTGTATTATTGTGGTTGAATTTGGTTATTGTGTAGGAAACCCATCCCTCTAACCTGCCCAATTTGGATTAGATTACATGCCGAACAATCTCCGAACTTTTGTGTCTGAAAATTCTTAAGACCGAAATGATATGTCTGGAATTTAATGCTGAAATTTTACATGTTTGAATCGATTTCTAGAATTTTAGATTACATGCCGAACAATATTCAAACTTTTTGTGTCTGAAAATTCTTATGACCGAAATGATATGACTGAAATTTAATGCTGAAATTTTACATGTTTGAATCGATTTCTGGAATTTTAGATTACATGCCGAACAATCTCCGAACTTTTTGTGTCTGAAAATTCTTATGACCGAAATGATATGTCTGAAATTTAATGCTGAAATTTTACATGTTTGAATCGATTCCTAGAATTTTAGATTACATGACGAACAATCTCCGAACTTTTTGTGTCTGAAAATTCTTATGACCGAAATGATATGTCTGAAATTTAATGCTGAGATTCTACAGGTTGAATCGATTTCTGGAATTTTAGATTATATTCTAAATCGAAATTAAGATATCTGAGTCAAAGAGTTTACTTGTCTTCTTCAATTCTCAAGGTTATATGCCGAGTGTTGACTGAATCTACATGTACGTAACGCCTTAAGGGTCCGATTCGACTGTTGTGCACATTAAGTTCAAAATTTGTGCAATGAAATTTAGGTAATGAAGTTTCTCTTAGAAATTTGTACTAAACCTTATGGAATGGAATGGAATGGAATGCAATAATGCCTTTGGTTAAAAGTTGCTAGCCTGCTATGGTTGAAATTACCGGTCCGAAACCACCAATATGATTAGAAATTATAGGTATGATGCATCACCAACCAATTGACTGTTTCGCCTTGTTGAATTAGAAAATAGAGCTTTTGTCCAACCCTTTTCCTTCTTACCTATAGTTCCAGCCTTTAAACAAAAATCAAAGAGCCCTCACAGTTTAATTTAAAGGGGATCGTTGGGTTCAGAATCAGCTATCTCCTCATTTTATGGCATACTCTCTCTGCAACAATAGTTTTTCCACATAAATTTTTCCCTGAAAACAGTGCTAAATATCTTACCCCTTTCATTTTTTCCTTGGCAGGGTAAGGTCGCATTTCTAACAAGGTCGTTTACCCTCCCTCGGCGCAATGTTGAACAATTGTTCGGGCCTTCATCTCTGCCCATTTGTCTACGCACTGTTGAGAAAGGAATTCTCATACGCCATCAAGAGAAACCTTTCGACCGATCCTTGAGTCTGAAAAATGCCAGTTGATTGCCCCTTGATTCTCGAGCATGCACCCCACCCTTAGTTTCTGGTGCCGTTTTAAATGGCTTCGTTTTCCTCTTCCTTTTCTTGGCAAGTCAAGACTGGCATTTGCTGGTTCTATTCTCGTTGTTAGCACCAAATATCGGGTCAATGCTGGAAACCTTTGGTGGTTACTTGGGCTGTGTTTCCACCCCGCTGTCAGCTCTGTCGCAGTTTTAGGACAACGTGTCAGTCTTTACCACCCCTTCTCCCATGGAAAGGTATCTCACTTACTTATGACCTACACCCTAGTATTGATTACTTCATGAGGCTTGGATATATATATATATATATATATAAGAGCCGAATACTCAGCGTGAATACTGTAATTGGAAATATATATCTTAAACTGTGGGCCGGAATATCCATGAACAGAGAAATTAATGTGCCACTTCATTTCTCCATCGACCCCATACTTATATTTTACTCATCTTTTACGCTTTACCTGCTTGGAAATCCTTGTATAAAAATTTAAATTTAGAAGCACGGGGGAAACGGTCTTTAGGAATTGATTGTTAATTTATTATCGATTCAGAATCAAATGATTATTAGCGATTTTACAGAAAATGGATTTATAATTTTAAATATTTTTATTTAATTACATTAACTATTAATTTATCCATTCATTGGGTTAAGAGGTATTGTTTTCAATCTAGTATAAAGGAGATTGTATTAATTTATGTTTAAGCAGAGTTAATACTTGGTATACAAAAAAAATTATTAATAACAAAAATATTTTCATTACCCTAAATAAAATATTTTAATTTCTACTTTAAAAAAATAATTTATTATCAATTTTAAAATATTTCAATGTTGTGATAAGTATGAAGGAGTTTTAATTCCTTTAGTCTTCAACATGGAGTTCACACATATGAAGTATCCTAAATGTATTTCAATGCTAATATTCTTGGTAATGTTCAGGGTAATATGGTCATCATTTTAAGGTAATGTTATTGAATATATTGTTTAGGAATTATGTAACTGTGAGATATGGTTATTTTAGTAGGTAAGAGTATTACTACTATAATGAAGTTTGATGGTATTTTAATTGCAAGGATATTATGATGTAAAATGTGAGGTTGTTATTGTTCTAGGGTAATGTTATTGTAGTATTATTGTATTGGTAATGTACAAGATATAAGGTGATTGTTATGTAATTGCAATCTCATTGTAATGTAAAGTCATGGTAGTTTATCATTGAATCATGTAAATGTAATATCCTCGCCTTTTGGAAAAATGCTATGTAGCCTTGATAACATAGGAATGTAAGGTCATTGTTATTTGTTTACAATGTTGTTGTAGTATAAATGTAATGGTCACTGTAAGGACATTTTAATTCTTTTATAATTTCAACACAAAAGGGTAAGGTCCTTAAACTAAGGGCAATAAATTATTATGATTTAGATTTAGCAATTAATTATATGTACTCATTTTTAAGGTTGGGTTGGTAACTCATCGACTAACGAAAATTAAACGAAGTGATTGATCTATACTTGTTGCCAATTGAGTCGTAGGTAATACTGAGTCTTAACTAACGATTGGTTATTGTTAGTATCCTTCTGACTTGCGCCTTCCGTAGCGGAGGTGGTAGTTCATTAATTTTTGGCTGTACTTGGATGTAAATAGTTTTTTCTTGGTCTATTGGTGTCGAGAGGGATGTAGACACCTCCATGTTCCTCAGAACAGTCGCCATCCCTGAGACCTTAAATGGTTAAAATCGATGGGAACCAAGGCTTGAGCGTTGCTTATGTGTCTTGGAGGTCCTAACCATTGTAGTGTAGGACGAGTGGGTATTAAGTCTTACTTATTGTCGATTGATCATCATTAATGCATGCAGTTACTTGTTGTGTGACTTATGTCATCTTGTGGTGTTCATCATGGTTGCATCTTATTCATCGTCGGGTGGCAACGTAGAGTCGAATGTGTTTATTTCCCTTATACACGCGTGCACACACTTTTAATAAACAAAAAAAAAATTGCACTTGTTATAAGAGGTTTGTCGGCGTAACGAGGAGGTTGTTACATATGGTATCAGAGCGGGTTCAACCCGTGAATTGGGATCTCTACGACTTTCGTTGACATGATTTAATTATACTGTTGTTCATCGAGTTGATTGTGGGCATGAAAGTAATCATGGTTAGAGGATGCTGCGGAGGCAGACGATGGGGTGCTAGGGGAGGGGGCCCAATGCCTACAGTAGCATCCACACCTGAGGGGTATAACCCCAAGGGAGACGAGCAGGTTCTCGTATGGGAGCAGATAGCAGTTGGCGATGTTGTCAGGATGATGAGATCTTTTCAGCGCATGTCTCAGGCACCGATCAACCATTTGGACCGAGATGAGGCCAGGGTGCCGGCACCCGCTGAGGTTCCACCACGCGCACCGGCCGTTACTGGTAGCATTCATCGTGAACTCGAGAAAGTCAAATTTCCTGAGTTCTTGGGTGCCCCGGATGGCACAGCTGCCAAGGCATGGTTGGAGAACATGGCGATGTGATTCACACTTCGTGATTATACCTCCACCATGAAGGTCCACATGGAGGTCTTTCAACTAAAAGGGAGTGCCCTTCTATGGTGGAAGACGCTCCTACCGCAACTGAACATGGTTGTTGAAGACATGTCATGGGAAATGTTCGAGGAACGGTTCCGAGAGAGGTACCTTTTAGAGGAATTCATTGAGCATCAGCTCAATGAGTACAACTCCTTATGAGAGGGAGGTCGTACGATGCCCGAGCAAGAGGCACATTTTATGGAGCTGATCTGGTATGCTCTGCACCTTAACACTGAAAAAATTAAGGTCAATAGGTTCGCATGCAGCCTTAACAACAACCTACATGCAAAGGTTAGGATTTTGATGCCTCAAACCTTGCATGATGTCATCCAGAAGGCCCTCATGGCAGAGGACGATATTATCGATGGCAGTTAGACTAGGAATCCAACGAGACCAGCAAGGCAGGGTTCATATGGAACACTGCAACATCAGACACCAGCAATACATACACTGGGATATCATGGCTTCCACAAGGGATCCACTTTCACTACACCCTGACGACCGCCGCCTCAACAACAGACACCTTATCGGGGACCACAACACCAACAACAACGTCACCCGCAGTAGCAACAGTTTATTCCTATTCAGTAGAACAGGCCAGGGTTCCAAGCCAGTGTGCCATCATCTTCCACTTCGGGTACCAGGACTCCTGGGTCGAAGAAGGGGTGTTGGACGTGTGGGGAGCCACACTACTAGCGCGACTGTCCTGTGGAGAGGACTAGAGTGTCCGGATCAGTTGGACCCACTGCAGTGGTAGATATGGGCAAGGCCCATCGGATTCATGCAGCGATGAATAACTGCCACGTAGAGCACCAGTCGACTATGCTCGAGACGACAGGTACCATCGTTGACCAGACCCTTTACATTTTTATAGATACTGATTCTATGGAGAGTTTCATATCTGGTGCAGTGATAAAAAGGATTAAGGTAAAGGTAGTCGAACAGGATGAGTTTAGCTTCGTAGAGATGGCTTCAAGAGCCAAACATAAGGTTGAAGGAAAAGTTACAGGATGTGCCCTTAACTTGGGAGAGTTTGTCACGAGGATCAACATGTACATCACTATCTTAATATCTTATGACGTCGTGATCGGTATGGATTGGCTGGAATCGCATGAGGCGATACTCAAGTGTAAGACAAAATGGTTGAGCTTGGTTGATGACGAAGGAAAGAGATGTGTGATAGTAGGATGGAACTAGGGATTTTCCTTGAGGTTTGTCTCTTCCTTACATTTATGGAAGAGTATGCGCAAGGGGTGCAAGCTTTATGCGATCCTTGTGCTAAACTAAAAGGGAGTAGTGGAAGGTCTAGAACACCTTTCGGTAGTGAAGGAGTTTCCAGTCATTTTTCCAAAGGAGTTACGTGGGATGCCCTCGGAAAGAGAATTGGAGTATAACATAGACCTGAAACTAGGGAGCGAACTGATAGCAAGAATGCCGTATCGGATGTCGACCCCAAAGCTGCAAGAGTTGAAAATGCAACTGAAGGAGTTGTTGGACCTGGGACTGATACATCCTAGTGTGTCACCGTGGGGTGCACCTGTTATTTTCATTTGGAAGAAGGACGGATTGTGGAGGCTTTGCATTGAATACCATCAACTGAACAAGGCTACGATCAAGAATCAGTATTCCTTCCCGAGAATTGATTATCTGTTCGATCAAATGAAGAGTGCAACGATGTTCTCCAAGATTGATTTGCGATCATGGTATCACCAGTTACAGATCAAGGAGGATGATGTCCCTAAGACCGCCTTTTAGACAAGGTTTGGACACTACGAGTTTACTGTTTTAGCATTTGGACTAACAAACGCCCCAGGGGTATTTATGAGTTTGATGAATGGGGTGTTCCGCGAATACTTGGACAATTTCATCCAAGTATTCATTGATGATATTATGATTTAATCTCATACAACAAAGGAGCCTGACGAGCACTTGCGCTTGGTCCTACAGTGTTTACGAGAGCACAAACTGTATGGGAAATTGTCCAAATGCTCATTTTATCAATCGAGGATTCACTACTTAGGACATGTCATCTCCGTCGAAGGTATCATCATGGATCCAGCCAAGGTTGAGGCTATTATGGAATGGCCTGTGCCGACAAATGTCAAAGAAGTGCGTAGATTTAGAGGTTTAGTAGGATACTATCGACAGTTTGTCGAGGGATTTTCAAAGATAGCAAATCCGATCACGGAATTGCAGAAGAAAAACAAGAAGTTTGTTTGGACCAACAAATGCGAGGAAGCATTTCGGAGTCTTAAAGAGTTTTTGACAAAAACGTCGATACTAAAGGTCCCTAACATGGACGCAGACTTCTTGGTATGCACAAACGCATCCAAAGAAGGTTTAGGAGGAGTCTTGATGCAAGACGGATGAGTGATTGCTTACATTTCGAGGAAACTGAGAAGGCATGAAGAGAACTATGCGACACACAATTTAGAGCTATTAGTCATCGTATATGCCTTGAAGGTTGGGAGACGCTACCTTTTTGGACCAAAATTGAATTAAAGATTGATCATTGTGGACTACAACACATTTTTACGCAAAGCAACCTGAACGCGCGACAACGATGTTGGTCGAAATTGCTTAGCGAGTATGAATTTGAGATTACTTACATAAAGGGAACAGTGAACCAAGTGGCAGATGATTTGAATCGGAGATCACACATATTTTCGGTGTTGCCTCTTCAAACAAATCTACGTGAGAAGATTCTCACTTTACAGTGTGACGATGACTGGTACAAGGAGGTCGAGGGATTTATTGGACAAAACACAATGATGGTACCACGATATAAGGGATTTTCTTTTGATAGCGATGGGTTTTTGAGGTTTAAAAGTTGGATTTACATACCGCCAAATGACGAGTTGAGGATGTTGATCTTAAGCGAGGCTCATATAGTAGTTTACATGGGTCACCCGGGAGTTATGAAGATGAGGGCAGATCTTAAGCCCTTATTCTTCTGTAGGGGAATGAAGGTCGACATAGTTAACTATGTGGCCAGGAGTATGGAGTGTTAGCAGGTAAAGGCTGAACATAGACACCCTGCAGGATTACTACAACCCCATGCCATTCCGGAATCTAAATGGGAGGTCATTTCGATGGATTTTATTGTTGGATTTCCACTGATGGCAAGGAGACATGACTCGATTTTCATAGTAGTAGACACTCTGATGAAGAGTTCTCGCTTATTTCATGTGTGTACGACGTATCAGGAACCTAACATAGCTAGAGTTTTCATCAGTGAGATTGTGAGGCTACATGGTGTGCCTAAGAGGATTATATCCGATCAAGGATCGGTGTTTACTAGACGATTTTGGACGAGTTTCCAAGAGGCCTTGGGAACCCAACTGAACTTTAGTACTGCGTATCACCCAGAGACTGATGGATAGACGGAACAAACAAACCAAACCTTGGAGGACATGTTGCGCATGTACGCGATGGACCAACGAAAGTGTTGGGAAGAATTATTGCCACTAGTAGAGTTCGCTTACAACAACAGTTACCAAAGCACCATTAAGATGGTGCCTTTCGAGTTTCTTTATGGGCGACTGTGTCGGACGCCCTTGAGTTGGGATTGACTTGAGGATAGGTTCCTAGTGGGACCAGAAGCGATCCAAGAAATGGAAGAGCAAATTCAAACCATAAGACAAAGGATTAAAGAAGCGCAAGATCGACATAAGAGTTATTTCAATGTGCACCTAGTCGACCATAGTTATGAGGTCGACGATCGAGTCTTCTTGCGGGTTAAACTGCATAAGAGTTCGATCAAGTTTGGAAAGGCAGCTAAACTCTCTCCTAGGTTCATGGGACCTTTCAAGATTTTTGAGAGAAAGGGGCCCATGGCTTATCGACTAGCCTTGCCTGATTCTTTGAGGCGTATGCACGATGTATTTCATGTATCTATTTTGAGACATTATATTAGTGATCCTACACATGTGATTGACATGAGTTCCTTGCAGGTATTGAACGAGGGAGTACTCATGGCTGAGCCAGTCCACATCTTAGATCACCATGTTCGATAGTTACGACGTCGAATGGTAGATCAGGTCAAGTTCTAGTGGGACAACTATAGTCCGCACTCGGCGACCTGGGAGGATGCCTATGCTATACGCCCACAGTTTCCATTTTTGTTTGATAGATAGACTTATGATACCGTGATACGTCTATTTCAGCATTTATACCATGAAAATTTAGAACGACGTTTAGACCAAGAAGGGGTGTATGTAACATCCCGCTCTGGTGCACTGAGAAAACTTATTTTTTAGGACACTTGCTCGCAAGTGATCAGGACTATTATGGTAATAAAACATTTTGTCCTTGATTATGATGCGTTATGTTAGATGACATGATGTCTTACTACTTTGACATAGACAGGTGTTATTGACTCAGTTTTACAGAGTGTGCAGGGTTTCTGACCTTGGGGATGCAGAGGCATCGACGAAACCCCTTGGACTTCGGATTGAGTCAGGGAGTGTGCCATTTTGGTTGATTTATTTACTGTGATATTACATTGATTTGATGATATGATGTGGACATGTTTTGACACATTTGTTGATGATGTAGGCTGATGATAGCTTGCCGAACAGACTCACATATGGAGTAAAGGGACACACACACGATTTCTAGAGAGGTTGAGGGAGAGGTGTGGATAGCATCCCTACCACAACCTACTAGTACTCCCGCCGTGGCTCAAACTGTAGGTTAACGATTACCTAGTTCGAGAGGATCCACGATGCCGTGAGGGCAGACTATGACAGTTTCTCATGATGATCCTAAGAGGCGTGCAATAAGGCGTGGGCCTTATTCCTTAGAGCCCTTAGTCTCGCACAAGTTCACCTGGCGGAGTGTTGACTCTAGGGGTTATAGATGTCTACCAATCAGTCAAGTTGACGAGTGGCACCCATGGAGCACGTGGTGCATCCTGAGGGAACGTCGCGCAAAAGAAACACAAGTCGGCGAGTGGCACCCTTGAAGCACGTGGTGCATCCTGAAGGGCACGTTGTGCAAAAGAAACACAAGTTAGCGAGGGGCACCCTTGGAGCATGTGGTGCATCCTGAAGGGTGCGTCACGCAAAAGAAACAACTAAGGCGAGTGGCACCCTTGGAGCACATGTTGCGTCCTGAAGGGCACGTCGCATTGATGTTGAGGAAGGAACAAACCTAGATGGCCCTAAGACATTTAACACCTTAAGAAATTCTTAAAATGACTTCCCTAAATAATTGTCGCCCAATTCAGAATCTAAACCTAAGTCTAAGACTTCTCTAGGGTAAAATTTTGTTTAGCCTTAAGAAAAAGACCCTATTAAAATAAAAATAAAGATATAAACTAAAACCCACTTAAGTAATAGTTTTAGTCTTTTTAAATTTAGAGGATAAAATGAAGAGAGGAATAATTTAATTAAAATCCATGGTTTTAAATTGTAAAGTGGAAATAAATTATTTAACTTGTGTAAGTATAGAAAGATTTTAAATTAATAATAAAGGGAAAAGAGTAAATAGTGCAACTTCCATTTTGGCTCTAATAAAAAGGGGAAAGAAGGGAATAATAAGAATTAGGAAACTAAGTAATGGAAGAAACATAATAAAGGAATGTTGGGAACTTATGGTAAAAAGAGAGGTCAACATAGTAATGAATCTGCAATTAAGAACCTTCTAATTTGAGCTAATTTAGCAACTTCATTTTTTTAGTGAAATTATTTAAAAGATGTAAGGGGATCTAGGAACACCTAGGAGTAAATTTCGGAGCAACTCTAGGTGGGTGAGGGAAATGAGACAATTAATAAATTTAAAGAAATTAATTATTGGAGGAAAGAGGGGGATGGACGACACTTGTGCAAAGGAGAATATTTAAAATATTTTTATTAAAACTTAATTTAAAAGTGAT
>ML803045.1:111462-135079 GCA_009831015.1 Picea engelmannii
TCGAATACTCAGCCTGAACTCTAACAATTTTTGTTTTTACTTTAATTGGAAATATATCTCTTAAACTATGGGCCTGAATATCCATGAGCAGAGAAATTAATGTGCCACTTCATTTCTCCGTCCACCCCATACTTATATTTTACTTGTCTTTTACGCTTTACCTGCTTGGAAATCCTTGTATAAAAATTTAAATTTAGAAGCACGATGGCAACGGTCTTCAGGAATTGTTTGTTAATTTATTATCGATTCAGAATCAAATGATTATTAGCGATTTTATAGAAAATGGATTTGTAATTTTAAATATTTTTATTTGATTACATTAACTATTAATTTATCCGTTCATTGGGTTAAGAGGTATTGTTTTCAATCTAGTATAAAGGAGATTGTATTAATTTATGTTTAAGAAGAGTTAATACTTGGTATACAAAAAAAATTATTAATAACAAAAATATTTTCATTACCCTAAATAAAATATTTTAATTTCTACTTAAAAAAAAATAATTTATTATCAATTTTTAAACATTTCAATGTTGTGATAAGTATGAAGGAATTTTAATTCCTTTAGTCTTCAACATGGAGTTCACACATATGAATTATCCTAAATGTATTTCAATGCTAATATTCTTGGTAATGTTCATGGTAATATGGTCATCATTTTAAGGTAGTGTTATTGAATATATTGTTTAGGAATTATGTAACTGTGAGATATGGTTATTTTAATAAGTAAGAGTATTACTACTGTAATGGAGTTTGATGGTTATTTAATTGCAAGGATTTTATGATGTAAAATGTGAGGTTATTATTGTTCTAGGGTAATGTTATTGTAGTTTTATTGTATTGGTAATGTACAATATATAAGGTGATTGTTATGTAATTGCAATTTCATTGTAATGTAAAGTCGTGGTAGTTTATCGTTGAAACATGTAAATGTAATATCTTCGCCTTTTGGAAAAATGCTATGTAGCCTTGATAACATAGGAATGTAAGGTCATTGTTATTTGTTTACAATGTTGTTGTAGTATAAATGTAATGGTCATTGTAAGGACATTTTAATTCTTTTATAATTTCAACACAAAAGGGTAAGGTCCTTAAGCTAAGGGCAATAAATTATTATGATTTAGATTTAGCAATTAATTATGTGTACTCATTTTTAAGGTTGGGTTGGTAACTCATCAACTAACTGAAATTAACAAAGTGATTGATCTATACTTGTTGCCAATTGAGTCGTAGGTAATGTTGAGTCTTAACTAATGGTTGGTTATTGTTAGTATCCTTCTGACTTGTGCCTTCCGTAGAGGAGGTGGTAGTTCATTAATTTTTGGTTGTACTTGGATGTAAACAATTTTTGCTTGGTTTGCTGGTGTCGGGTGGGATGTAGAACCCTCCATGTTCCTCAGAATAGTCGCCAGCCCTGAGACCTTAAATGGTTAAAATCGATGGGAACCAGGGCTTGAGCGTTGCTTATGTGTCTTGGAGGTCCTAACCATTGCAGGGTAGGATGGGTGGGTAGTCAGTCTTAGTTATTGTCGATTGATCGTCGTTAATGCATGCAGTTACTTTTTGTGTGTCTTATGTCATCTTGTGGTGTTCATCATGGTTGCGTATTATTCATCGTCGGGTGGCGATGTAGAGTCGAATGTGTTTATTTCCCTTGTACACGCGTGCACACACTTTTAATAAACAAAAAAAAAATTGCACTTGTTATAAGAGGTTTGTCATCGTAACGAGGAGGTTGTAACATATGGTATCAGAGCAGGTTCAAAACTGTGACTTGGGATCGCTACGACTTTCATTGACATGATTTACTTATACTATTGTTGATCGATTTGATTGTGTGTGTGCAAGTAATCATGGTTAGAGGACGCCATGGAGGCAGACGACGAGGTGCTAGGGGAGGGGGCCCAACGCCTCTAGTAACATCCACACCTAAGGGGTCTAACCCCAAGGGAGACGAGAAGGTTGTCAGATGGGAGCAGATAGTAGTTGGCGATGTTGTCAGGATGATGAGATATTTTCAATGCATGTCTGAGGCACTGATCAACCGTTTGGATCGAGATGAGGCCAGGGTGTCGGCACCCGTTGAGGTTCCACCACGCACACCAGCCGTTACTGGTAGCATTCATCGTGAACTCAAGAAAGTCAAATTTCCTGAGTTCTTGGGTGCCCCAGATGCCGTAGCTGTCGAGGCATGGTTAGAGAACATGGCGATGTGCTTTGCACTTCACGATTATACCTCCAGCATGAAGGTCCACATGGCGGTCTTTCAACTGAAAGGGAGTGCCCTTCTATGGTGGAAGACGCTCCTACCGCAACTGAACATGGTCATTGAAGACATGTCATGGGAACTGTTCGAGGAACGGTTCCGAGAGAGGTACCTTTCATAGGAACTCATTGAGCGTCAGCTCAATGAGTACAATGCCTTACGACAGGGAGGTTGTATGGTGCCCGAGTACGAGCCACATTTTATGGAGCTGCTCTTGTATGCTCCACACCTTAACACTGAAAAATTTATGGTCAATAGGTTCGTGTTCTTCCTTAAATCATCCTACGTGCAAAGGTTAGGATTTTGATGCCTCAAACCTTGCATGATGTCGTCCAGAAGGCCGTCATGGCAGAGGAGGAGATTATCTGTGGGGGTTAGACTAGGACTCCAGCGAGACCAGCAAGGCAGGGTTCATATGGAACACTACAGCATCAGACACCAACGATACATATGCCGGGATATTGTGGCTTCCAGAGGGGATCCACTTTCACTACACCCTGATGACCGTCGCCCCAGCAGCGGACACCTTATCGGGGACCACAACACCAGCAACAACGTCACCCGTAGCAGCAGCATTTTAGGCCTGTTCAGCAGAACAGACCAGGGTTCCAGGCCAGTGGGATGTCATCTTCCACTTTGGGTACCAGGACTACTGGGTTGAAGAAGGGGTGTTGGACGTGTGGGGAGCCACACTACCAGCACGACTGTCCCGTGGAGAGGACCAAAGTGTCCGGATCAGCTGGACCCACTACAGTGGAAGATATGGGCAAGGCCCATCGAATTCATGAAGTGGTGAATAACTGCCACACAGAGCACCAGTCGACTGTGCTCAAGACGACAGGTACCATCGTTGACCAAACCCTTTGTGTTTTGATAGATCTCGGTGCTACGGAGAGTTTCATATCTGGTGAAACGCTAAAAAGGATTAAGGTAAAGGCAGTCAAACAGGATGATTTTAGCTTCATAGAGATGGCTTCAAGAGCCAAACAGAAGGTTGGAGGAAAAGTTACGGGATGTGCCCTTAACCTGGGAGAGTTTGTCACAAGGATCAACGTGTACGTCACTATATTAGGATCTTATGACATCGTGATCGGTATGGATTGGTTGGAATCGCATGAGGCGATACTCAAGTGTAAGATGAAACGGTTGAGCTTGGTTGATGATGAAGGACAGAGACGTGTGATTGTAGGATGGAACCAGGGAGTTTCCTTGAGGTTTGTCTCTTCCTTACAGTTACAAAATAGTATGCGCAAGGGGTGCAAGCTTTATGTGATCCTTGCGCTAAACTAAAAGGGAGTAGCGGATGGTCTAGAACACCTTCCGGTAGTGAAGGTGTTTGCGGATGTTTTTCCAAAGGAGTTACCCGGGATTCCACCGGAAAGGGAATTGGAGTTTACCATAGACCTAAAACTAGGGAGCGAACCGATAGAAAGAACGTCGTATCAGATGTCGACCCCAAAGCTGCAAGAGTTGAAAATTCAACTGAAGGAGTTGCTGGACCTGGGACTGATACGTCCTAGTGCGTCACCGTGGGGTGCACCTGTTATTTTCATTTGGAAGAAGGATGGATCGTGGAGGCTTTGCATTGACTACCATCAACTGAACAAGGCTATGATCAAGAATCAGTATCCCTTGCCGAGAATTGATGATCTGTTCGATCAAATGAAGGGTGCGACGGTGTTCTCCAAGATCGATTTGCGATCAGGGTATCACCAATTACGGATCAAGGAGGATGATGTCCCTAAGACCACCTTTTAGACAAGGTTTGTACACTACGAGTTTATTGTTTTAGAATTTGGACTAACAAACGCCCCAGGGGTATTTATCAGTTTGATGAATGGGGTGTTCCACGAATACTTGGACAAGTTCATCCAAGTATTCATTGACGATATTTTGATTTACTCTCGTACAACAGAGGAGACTAACAAGCACTTCTGCTTGGTCCTACAGTGTTTATGAGAGCATAAACTGTATGGGAATTTATCCAAATGCTATTTTTATCAATCGAGGATTCACTACTTAGGACATGTCATCTCCCACGATGGTATCGTCGTGGATCTATCCAAGTTTGAGGCTATTATGGAATGGCCTGTGCCGACGAATGTCAAAGAAGTGTGTATATTTAGGGGTTTAGAAGGATACTATCGACGGTTTGTCGAGGAATTTTCGAAGATAGCAAATCCGATCACGGAATTGCAGAAGAAAAACAAGAAGTTTGTTTGGACCAAGAAATGTGCGGAAGCATTTCGGAAGCTTAAAGAGTTGTTGACAACAGCGCCGATACTAAAGGTTTCTGACATGGACACGGACTTCTTGGTATGCACAGACGCATCCAAGGAAGGTTTAGGTGAGGTCTTGATGCAAGATGGACGAGTGATTGCTTACATTTCAAGGAAACTGAGAAGGCATGAAGATAACTACACGACACACGATTTGGAGCTATTAGCCATCGTATATGCCTTGAAGTTTGGGAGATGCTAGATTTTTGGATGAAAATTGAATTAAAGACTAATCATTGTGGACTGCAACACATTTTTATGCAAAGCGACCTGAACACGCGACAACGACGTTGGTCAGAATTGCTTAGCGAGTACGACTTTGAGATTACTTACATAAAGGGAACGGTGAACTGAGTGGTGGATTCTTTGAGTCGAAGACCACGCATCTTTTTGGTGTTGCCTCTTCAGATGAATCTACGTGAGAAGATTCTCACTTTACAGTGTGACGACGAATGGTACAAGGAGATCGAGGGATTTATTGGACAAAACACAATGATGGTACCACGATATGAGGGATTTTCTTTTGATAGCGATGGATTTTTGAGGTTTAAAAGTTGGATTTACGTACCGCCAAACGATGAGTTGAGGATGTTGATCCTGAGCGAGGCTCATAGAGAAGCTTACATGGCTCACCCGGGAGTTACGAAGATGAGGGCAGATCTTAATCCCTTATTCTTCTGTAGGGGAATGAAGGCCGACATAGTTAACTATGTGGCCAGGTGTCTGGAGTGTCAATAGGTAAAGGCTGAACATATACGCCCTGCAGGATTACTACAACCCCATGCCATTCCGGAATCGAAAAGGGAGGTCATTTCGATGGATTTTATTGTTGGATTGCCACTAATGACAAGGAGACATGACTCAATTTTCATAGTAGTAGACACTCTAATGAAGAGTGCTCACTTATTTCCTATGCGTATGACGTATCAGGCACCTCACATAGCTAGAGTTTTCATCAGTGAGATTGTGAGGCTACATGGCATGCCTAAGAGGATTATATCTGATCAAGGATCAGTGTTTACTGGATGATTTTGGACGAGTTTCCAAGAGGCCTTGGGAACCCAACTGAACTATAGTACTGCGTATCACCCAAAGACTGACGGACAAACGGAACGAACAAACCAAACCTTGGAGGACATGTTGTGCATGTACGCGATGGACCAATGAAAGCATTGGGAAGAATTCTTGCCACTAGCAGAGTTCACTTGCAACAACAGTTACCAGAGCACCATTAAGATGGCGCCTTTCGAGTTTCTTTACGGGTGAATGTATCGGACGCCCTTGATTTGGGATCGACTTGAGGATAGGGTCCTAGTGGGACCAGAAGAGATCCATGAAATGGAAGAGAAAATGCAAACCATAAGACAAAGGATTAAAGAAGCGCAAGATTGACAAAAGAGTTATGCCGATGCGCACCGAGTCGATCGTAGTTACAAGGTCGGCGATCGAGTCTTCTTGCAGGTTAAACTCCATAAGAGTTCGATCAAGTTTGGAAAGGGAGCTAAAATCTCTCCTAGATTCATGGGACCTTTCAATATTGTGGAGAGAAAGGGGCCCGTGGCCTATCGACTAGCCTTGTCTGATTCTTTGAGGCGTATGCACGATCTATTTCATGTATCTTTTTTGAGACATTATATTAGTGATCCTACACATGTGATTGACATGAGTTCCTTGTAGGTATCAGACGAGGGAGCGCTCATGGCTGAGCCAGTCTGCATCTTAGATCACCACGTTCGACAGTTACGACATTGAATGGTAGATCAGGTCAATGTCCAATGTGACAACTATAGTCCACACTCGGCGACCTGGGAGGACGCATATGCTATACGCCAGCAGTTTCCATTTTTGTTTGCTAGATAGACTTATGATACTGTGATACATCTATTTCGACATTTATACCATGAAACTTCAGGACAAAGTTTAGACCAAGAGGGGGTGTATGTAAAATCCCGCTCTGGTGCACTGAGAAAACTTATTTTTGAGGACACTTGATCGTAAGTGATCCGGACTATTATGGTATTAAAACATTTTGTCCTTGATTATGATGCGTTATGTTAGATGACATGATGTCTTACTGCTTTGACATAAACAGGTGCTATTGACACAATCTTACTGAGTGTGCAGGGTTTCTGACCTTGAGGATGCAGAGGCATCGACGAAACCCCTTGGACTCCGGATTGAGTGAGGGAGTGTGCCATTTTGGTTGATTTATTTACTATGATATTAGATTGATTTGATGATATGATGATATGAGTGTGCCTACTAGCACTCTCGTCATGGCTCGAACTGTAGGTTAACGATTACCTAGTTCGAGAGGATCCATGATGTCGTGAGGGCAGACTGCGACAGTCTCTCACAATGACTCTAAGGGGCGCACAATAAGGCAGGGGCCTTATTCCTTAGAGCCCTTAGTCTCCCACAAGTTCACCTAGTGGAGTGTTGACTCCAGGGGTTATAGATGTCTACCAATCAATCAAGTTGACGAGTGGCACCCTTGGAGCACGTGGTGCATCCTGAAGGGCACGTCGCGCAAAAGAAACACAAGCCAGTGAGTGGCACCCTTGGAGGATGTGGTGCATCCTGAAGGGCACATCGTACAAAAGAAACACAAGTTAGTGAGTGGCGCCCTTGGAGCATGTGGTGCATCCTGAAGGGCACGTCGCGCAAAAGAAACAACTAAGGCGAGTGGCACCCTTGGAGCACGTGGTGCATCCTGAAGGGCACGTCGCATTGATGTTGAGGAAGGAACAAACCTAGATGGTCTTAATACATTTAACACCTTAATAAATTCTTAAAACGACTTCCCTAAATAATTGTCGCCCAGTTCAAAATCTAAACCTAAGTCTAAAACTTCTCTAGGGTAAAATTTTGTTTAGCTTTAAGAAAAATACCCTATAAAAACAAAAATAAAGATATAAACTAAAACCCACTTAAGTAATAGGTTTAGTCTTGTAAATTTTAGAGGGTAAAATGAAGAGAGGAATAATTTAATTAAAATCCGTGGTTTTAAATTGTAAAGAGGAAATAAATTTTTTAACTTGTGTAAGTATACAAAGATTTTAAATTAATAATAAAGGGAAAAGAGTAAATAGCGCAACTGCCATTTTGGCTCTAATAAAAAGGGGAAAGAAGGGAATAATAAGAATTAGGAAACTAAGTAATGGAATAAACATAATAAAGGAAAGTTGGGAACTTATGGTAAAAAGTGAGGTCAACATAGTAAGGAATCTGCAATTAAGAACCTTCTAATTTGAGCTAATTTAGCAACTTCATTTTTTAAAGAAAATTATTTAAAACATGTAAGGGGATATAGGAACACCTAGGAGTAAATTTAGGAGCAACTTTAAGTGGGTGAGGGAAATGAGACAATTAATAAATTTAAAGAAATTAATTATTGGAGGAAAGAGGGGGATGGATGACACTTGTGAAAAGGAGAATATTTAAAATATTTTTATTAAAACTTAATTTAAAAGTGATTTAGGGAAAGTTGGAGGTGCTAAAAACTCTATAAAAGAAAGGGAAGATGAGGAACAAAGGGATGGGCGGTTAGTGTAACGTTACGCTGTCGGATTTGTGACTTGACTGATTACTTGTGGGGAGTTGGGATTTTCCAACTCGGATAGGAGTGGTAGCTCGGCCTTGCGAGGTGAGCTGGAAAGATAGACGTACCATCTGGATAGTGTTTGGCCCCTTTGCAGATCAGTGCGCTAAGGGGGAAGCAACGTACCCCTAGCGATTGGCTGGGAGGTACCGGTGAGGTCTTGACGGTTGACGAGCGGGCGCAGCATGGAGCGCACGGACGACACTCTGAGCCGGCGAACAGGAAAAGGTACGCCCCTTCGGTTGAATGATAAATTTTGTAGGATGTATAATTTAGGCATGTACATGTTTTATTATGGTTGTAGTTGGTTATTGTGCTGGAAACCCATCCCTCTAACCTGCCCGATTTGGATTAGATTACATGTTGAACAATCTCCGAACTTTTGTGTCTGAAAATACTTAAGACCAAAATGATATGTCTGAAATTTAATGCTGAAATTTTACATGTTTGAATCGATTTCTGGAATTTTAGATTACATGCCGAAGAATCTCCGAACTTTTTGTGTATGAAAATTCTTATGACCGAAATGATATGTTTGAAATTTAATGCTGAAATTTTACATGTTTGAATCGATTCTTGGAATTTTAGATTACATGCCGAACAATCTCCGAACTTTTTGTGTCTGAAAATTCTTATGACCGAAATGATATGTCTGAAATTTAATGCTGAAATTTTACATGTTTGAATCGATTCCTGGAATTTTAGATTACATGCCGAACAATCTCCGAACTTTTTGTGTCTAAAAATTCTTATGACCGAAATGATATGTCTGAAATTTAATGCTGAGATTTTATAGGTTGAATCGATTTCTGGAATTTTAGATTATATTCTAAATCAAAATTAAGATATCTGAGCCAAAGAGTTTGCTTGTCTGCTTCAATTCTCAAGGTTATATGCCGAATGTTGACTGAATCTACATGTACGTAACGCCTTAAGGGTTCGATTCGACTGTTGTGCACATTAAGTTCAAATTTTGTGCAGTGAAATTTAGGTAATGAAGTTTCACTTAGAAATTTGTACTGAACCTTATGGAATGGAATTTTATGCCTAAAAATTTAAGTATTGTAGTTTATTTTTAGAACCGGAAATAATGCCTTTGGTTAAAAGTTGCTAGCCTGCTATGGTTGAAATTACCAGTCCAAAACCACCAGTATGATTAGAAATTATAGGTATCATGCATCACTAACCAATTGACTGTTTCACCTTGTTGAATTAGAACATAGAGCTTTTGTCTAGCCCTTTTCCTTCTTACTTGTAGTTCCATCCTTTAAAAGAAAATCGAAGAGCCCTCACAGTTTAATTTAATGGAAATCGTTGGATTCAGACTCAACTGTCTCCTTGTTTTATGGCATCCTCTCTCTGCAACAATAGTATTTCCACTCAAATTTTTCTCTGCAAACGGTGCTAAATCTCTTACTCCTTTCATTTTTTCCTCAGCAGGGTAAGGTCGCATTTCTGACAAGGCCATTTACCCTCCCTCAGTGCAATGTTGAACAATTGTTTGGGCCTTCATCTCTGCCCGTTGCTCTACGCACTGCTGAGAAATGAATTCTTAGACGTCGTCAAGAGAAACCTTCCAACCGATCCTTGAGTCTGAAAAATGCCAGTTGATTGCCCCTTGATTCTCGAGCATGCACCCCACCCTTAGTTTCTGGTGCTATTTTAAATGACATTGTTTTCCTCTTCCTTTCCTTGGCAAGTCAAGACTGACATTCGCAGGTTCTATTCTCGCTGTCAGCACCAAATATCGAGTCAGTGCTGGAAACCTATGGCATTACTTGGGCTATGTTTCCACCCTGCTGTCAGCTCTGTCGTAGTTTTAGGATAACGTGTCAGTCTTTAGCACGCCTTCTCCCATGGCAAGGTATCTCATTGTCTTACGACCTCCACCCTGGTAGGATTGATTACTTCAAGAGGATTGGATATATATATATATATATATATATATATATATAAGACAACCGAATACTAAGCCTGAACTCTAACCCTTTTTGTTTTTACTGTAATTGGAAATATATATATTAAACTGTGGGCCTGGATATCCATGAGCAGAGAAATTAATGTGCCACTTCATTTCTCCGTCAACCCCATACTTATATTTTACTCATCTTTTACGCTTTACCTGCTTGGAAATCCTTGTATAAAAATTTAAATTTAGAAGCACAGAGACAACGGTCTTCAGGAATTGATTGTTAATTTATTATCATTTCAGAATCAAATGATTATTAGCGATTTTACAGAAAATGGATTTGTAATTTTAAATATTTTGATTTAATTACATTAACTATTAATTTATTCGTTCATTGGGTTAAGAGGTATTGTTTTCAATCTAGTATAAAGGAGATTGTATTAATTTATGTTTAAACAGAGTTAATACTTGGTATACAAAGAAAATTATTAATAACAAAAATATTTTCATTACCCTAAATAAAATATTTTAATTTCTACTTTAAAAACATAATTTATTATCAATTTTAAAACATTTCAATGTTGTGATAAGTATGAAGGAGTTTTAATTCCTTTAGTCTTCAACATGGAGTTCACACATATGAAGTATCCTAAATGTATTTCAATGCTAATATTCTTGGTAATGGTCATCATTTTAAGGTAATGTTATTGAATATATTGTTTAGGAATTATGTAACTATGAGATATGGTTATTTTAATAGGTAAGAGTATTACTACTGTAATGAAGTTTTATGGTTATTTAATTGCAAGGATATTATGATGTAAAATGTGAGGTTGTTATTGTTCTAGGGTAATGTTATTGTAGTTTTATTGTATTGGTAATGTACAAGATATAAGGTGATTGTTATGTAATTACAATGTCATTGTAATGTAAAGTCATGGTAGTTTATCGTTGAAACATGTAAATGTAATATCCTCGCCTTTTGGAAAAATGCTATGTAGCCTTGATAACATAGGAATGCAAGGTCATTGTTATTTGTTTACAATGTTGTTGTAGTATAAATGTAATGATCATTGTAAGGACATTTTAATTCTTTTATAATTTCAACACAAAAGGGTAAGGTCCTTAAACTAAGGGCAATAAATTATTATGATTTAGATTTAGCAATTAATTATGTGTACTCATTTTTAAGGTTGGGTTGGTAACTCATCGACTAATGGAAATTAAACGAAGTAATTGATCTATACTTGTTTCCAATTGAGTCGTAGGTAATGTTGAGTCTTAACTAACGGTTGGTTATTGTTAGTATCCTTCTGACTTGCGCCTTCCGTAGAGGAGGTGGTAGTTCATTATTTTTTATTTTTTTTTAAGTAATTTTATATATAAAGGCCTTCCAAGAACCAAACCAAAAGTACAAAAACTGAAATTCAACCGGTTGTAATTACTGAACTGCTCCATAAGGAGAAACCAGTTCATCCAACCCGACAATTCTAACACCAGAGTTCTTATCAGTCTTAAAATAAACAGAAAGCTTAGCTACCAAGGAGGTCACTAGAGTAAGATCTAATAAAAAGAAACATCCCCCTATAGGGGTCAGACAAGTGGTGTATAATCTGGCACATACTCTGGCAGAAGGCCTGGCCACGACTCCTCTATGACAGGTGTCTCGTTGGTTGCCCACTGCATGTCATTGCCCCCGGTGCGCGCATCCTCGTTAGCAGCCGTCTCAGCACCTGTCGTCGGGGTGTACACCTGCAAACTAATGACAACCGTCGACTTGAACTCTTGCCGAACCGTTCCCTTAGCAGCCTCAGCATTGCCCGACGGTGTTTGCTCCTGCCTATCTGTGGCCATGAGTGCTTGCATGAACTCCTACCAAATCGGCTCCTCGTTGTCCTCTGTTGCACCCTGCTGCCTGCAACTCTCATGATCACTTGCAGTGGAAGGTGCTTTGTCTGACGCTGCAGGGGGGGCTTCATGGTAGGTGGAGAGAAGCTAGAGGAGGATTGAAAGCCTCCCATCCATCTGCTGTACTCGAAAATGAAGGTCCTCCACTCCTTGATGGAGTTCGAATACCAAGTCATACAGGATGGTGAGGTTTTCTCGCGACAACAAGTTCACTTCTGGGTTAGAGGATGGCAACTTCTTGATGCGGCCTGGTCTACCATGGGCAGGCATCCCAGTGGGTGAATTCGTGCAGGAAAAACTCGACGCAGGAGGAGGAGAGGGGTACCTGGAGGTAGAGGGAGCTAGGAGGTGGCACCAGGAAGGGTTCAGGCTGGTGTCGATGATGGCCAGGCAATCGAAGCTTAGGATAGGTGCAGTGGGGGGAGTGTGGATGGATAACTCAAGTGGTCGGAGTGACGAGGATGACGTTGGAGGTGAACCAGGGAGAAAAGTTGAAGCGCGAGGTCGTCGAGGATGCCAGGGAGAACCCCTACGTGGTCTAACTCCCTGGCGCGGCATGGTAAGGCCTGGTGGATGGTAGTGGTATGCTGGACCAAGGGTGAGGAAAAGGAGTGCTCGGGGTGGTGAAAGCACCATGAGAAGACCAGCAGAACCAGACCCGAGATGCAGGGCGAGAACACAAACAACCCCCGTCATTACACTCTACGAAAAGGAGGTCGAAGGGACTTGAGTAAATGCCTCTCCCATCGTCGTAAATTCAAATTATTGCATGGGGGCATTGGCAGCAGTAGGCACGAGTCGGGCACATGGCTCAGTGCATTGTTGGCTACTCCACGTCTCCTCTGTGCACCAGGTGGCTGGCCCCAACACCCCATCTGGGTGGTAGTTCAATAATTTTTGGTTGTACTTGGACGTAAACAATTTTTTCTTGGTCTGCTGGTGTTGGGCGGGATGTAGACACCTCCATGTTCCTCAGAACAATCGTAAGCCCTGAGACCTTAAATGGTTAAAATCAATGGGAACCAGGGCTTGAGCATTGCTTATGTGTCTTGGAGGTCCTAACCATTACAGGGTAGGTAGGACAAGTGGGTAGTCAGTCTTACTTATTGTCGATTGATCGTCGTCAATGCATGCAGTTACTTGTTGTGCGTCTTATGCCATCTTGTGGTGTTCATCATC
Organism: Picea engelmannii; assembly: GCA_009831015.1. Lineage (NCBI taxonomy): Eukaryota > Viridiplantae > Streptophyta > Pinopsida > Pinales > Pinaceae > Picea > Picea engelmannii. The sequence continues at coordinate 124,602 of ML803045.1, forward strand.
ATTGTGGATTATTCATCGTCGGGTGGTGACATAGAATCAAATGTGTTTATTTCCCTTGTACACGCATGCACACACTTTTAATAAACAAAAAAAAAAAATTCACTTGTTATAAGAGGTTTGTCGGCGTAATGAGGAGGTTGTTACACCCCTTATTTTCAAATCATCTAGGAACATCTTGAAATTATATCCTCCTCTGTCATATGTCTTTTCTTCTACCATGGGAGTTCACTTGTGATGGATATATCAGTTTTCCCCAAGAAAAACTAGCTCGAAACCAAACTCTCTATACCATTGATCCATATTATATTGAGAATGAAATGATAAACAAATGAAAATATAAAAGAGAATTTAGAAATATAGTGAAACCAAACTTCTAATAATGAATAACATAATACTATAGAACAAAAAATGGCTACAATGGTGGTGGTATCTTATCTTGGAAGAGAAATAGACATATACTATGCTCATTCATAGTAAGAATTACATCACACATCATTTCTTGCTTAAAGGATCTACTTCACCTAGATTATATCTGAGAGAGTGAGAGGAGAATAATTCCTTTGATGCATGTGGGATAAATTGGTCTAAGTTTACAAAATTATATAGGCATGTTAAAAACTAGGACTTCCTAAGAGGTGACGCAAACGCGCCACCCTCACAAGCACGTCCGCTCTCACAGGACCTTCCTCTCTTCTCGGCCCGAAGAACTCAAAGGTTCTCCTAATTCCCTATCGGGAATATTCCTACCCAAAGATTCTCTTCTTTACGTGATCCCCTTCCTTAACTTATCGAGGGATTGGAACTCGCGACTTTGTGAGTCCAAAGGTTGTACACTGGACTCTCGGATCCCCGAGACCAAACTTTTTGGTTCTCCAACCTCCGATACCCAAGGTACCGAATCTCCGATGTGCACGTGTGACTTGACCCGTCCACACCCGTCACTTCTCTTGGGACTTCCGTGCTATCGCAACCTCACTCCCTCACGACTTCGCTACTCGCAAGGTTGAATAACTTCCCCGTCGACTCCCGATGTCTGAGGTGTCGAAACTCGCGACCTCGCTCCCTCATGACTTCGCTTCTCACGAGGTCTAGTTCTTGAGCCTTTTATTGCGAGGCTCCGATGCACGATCCCACGTGCGGATCCAACGGTCCTCCCACGATCCGGATCCAATGGTTATCCACCTCCTCGCATCTCGCGTCCTCGTGACTCGGAGTACCCAATGGTTGGGCTCTCACCCTGCGAGCTCCCAATTTCATGAGATCCTTAGATCTCCTCCACCTGTCCTCTTCATATGGATGGCTTCTAGCCTTCTCACCACTTAATTGCCTCATGATCTCGCATCCTTTGGCACCAATTTCTCGACCCTTCCTCTTACAAGATCCCAAGATGTGATCTCGTGAAAAATACAATGATCCTGACCGACTTGGATCAATGGTGCTGCCCCTCCTAAGCTTTGAATCCTTTCCACGCCTACGCTGTAACTATCTTGCACCTTTACGAGATCCAATGGCTCTTGGAACTTCATGAAATCTCTCCCAAAGATTTCGTCCGTCCGTTCTCCCCTTGAGGATTCTGCAAAATAAAGTAGTGGCTCTCCATGATACTCATTGCTTGCTCGCCAACCTGTGATTCTTTCCTCTGACTTCCAATGATATCTTCCCTGCACTTAGCCTTCAGTGAGTTCAAAGGTCTATTCCTCCTGAGATTTTCCACAACTTCAACAGTCTCTTAGGAAAAAGAGATCTCTGTGCACGCACTGGCAACTCTGGCCTGAAACCTTTCACGGCGCAAACTCCCGGTGCTCTTCTTCAATGATTATCATGAAGGTTCTATACCTCCTGAGCTTTCCCACTCTGACTCTTTCAGAGGGACTTGCACGTGCTCCTTGCGGTAGTCGTTCAACAACTCTCAAGTGTTGAATCCCTTCGACTCTGCGCAACTCCTGCAGCAACAGTCTTTGATTCCCTTTGCTCAGATTCACAACTGAGAATTCTTCTTCATCCTGTGCACTCCTTGCATGGCTTCAACAACCCACTTCCACTTCTGGGTGAATGAGAACAAAAGTTAGACTACTGAGCCTACATCAACGCACTCCTTACGGATGAATTCAACTGCACACCTTGCAGGAATCTTCTGGCTCAGATAGAGAAACAATTGAACCTCACTCTCTCTCCCTTTCAGACTTCAGTTTTGAAACATGAAATCACATGCACAGAATATACAAATCAAATGCATAACATGAAATAAAACATTCCTGAGCATAACATCAATACACAGAGAAAACAACACAAAACATGAGCTTGAATCAAAGCTTCCTTCTATTAATTCAAATGCATGTACATGGGTGTTCTTCATACAATATTCTATGCTTTCTCTTCTCTTCTCCTGGGTTGATAATATTACAATACACAATGAGGGTCGCTATATCCATTTTCCCTCTCAGGATCTAAACTATCAAATCTAGACTTAAACATCCTATCTACCAGCATTAAATCTATTAAATGCCTCCTATCTATTTCATACAAGAGCGTATGGCTCGAGGTCTGATACAATATACAAAAGGCACTCTTTCATAAATGGGTTCATTAAAGACTTGCGCTACAATCCCAAATTATTTCAAAAGTTTGGTTTTGTTTATCCGACTGATCTCCGCTTGATGTGTTGGCTCGCTTGATGAGTTGGCGATGCTCCTGCATCATACTCCTCGGCTTGAAAACTTTCATGGGCTCCTGTCCATGAGCTTCTGCACGGTCTGTCCATGATTTTGAATCTTTGCTTTTCCTTCCCAGCTGGCATATTCCATTGGGTGGTTCTTCCATTTGACCAGATACTCGAAGTATTGCTTCCACCTGGTCTTTTTGCTTACCCTCTTGTCAAGTATACACTCCATCTGTGGATTCTCTGCAATCAGAATCGGCTTCTACCACTGAATTTATGGTTGTTCATCACTTCCAACTCCTACTTCCTCAGCCTTATATGGATATAAGTCCGAGACATTGAACGTCGGAGATATTCCGATCTCATCCGACAATTCAATTTCATAAGCGTTTTCTCCCAATTTCTTTAGGACTCTGCATGGCCCAATTTTCTTCATCTTTAGCTTGTTGTATGTTCCCCTTGGGAACCTTTCCTTCCTCAGATGTGCCAGAACTAGATTACCAACTTCAAACTGAATTTGTCTCTGATGCTCTGCGCTTATATTCCTGGTTTGATTCCAGCAATCACTCCTTCACCCTGCTGTGAAGTTCTTCCATCGCTTCTACGAATTTTTCAGCACTTGCGCTCTTAGTCATTATCTTCTCTGAATCCCTGAGTTCAGATACTCCTCTTGGCTACCTACCATATACAATCTCAAATGGACTTCTACCTCTACTCCTTTTCACTGAATCGTTGTAAGCAAACTCTGCCTGTGGCAACACATTGTCCCAGGTGTTGTGGTGCTCTGTCACCAAGCTTTTTAATAGGTCTCTCAGACTTCTATTTACCACCTCTATTTGCCCATCCATATGAGGATGATAGGTAGAACTAAAAATCAAGTTAGTTCCCATCCTCTTCCAGAGTTTCCTCCAGAAATGTCCAATTAATTTCGTATCCCTGTCTGATACTATGCTTCTGGGTAACCCGTGAAGTCTAACAACCTCCTTGAAGAATTTTTTTTTGATGTGAGTCGCATCGCTGGTCTTCTGGCATGGGATAAAATGTTCCATTTTGGAAAACCTATCGACCACCATAAAGATCGAATCATGTCCTCTTTGTGTCCTAGGCAATCCCAGTACAAAATCCATGCTGATTTCATCCCACGGCCTCTCTGGTATGGGCAATGGTTGGTAGAATCCCGCATTCTGCTTCCGACCCTTTGAATGCTGGAAAATTCTACATCTTTCAACAAACTTCTTGACATCTGTTCACATCCTCGACCAAACGTATGCTTCGCTCAGCTTTGCAAATGTCTTGTCATGGCCAAAATGCCCTGCCAAGCCTCCACTGTGCTTCTCTTTTAGCAGATTCTCCCTCATGGAGAAATTCGAAATGCATAACTGATTTCCTCTGAACAACAATCCATTTTGGATCATGTAATCTATCCATGGGCTTCTGTCTCTGAGAACTGGATTCTCAGCTGCCTCATATGACTCTGCAAAATCTGCATCACCTGCATACATGTCCCTAATATTTTCAAAACCCAATGTTTTGACTCGGAACTCCTGCAGCAACAAACACTTCCTGCTCAATGCATCAACCACTTTGTTAGCAGTACCTGAAATGTGTTTAATTACAAATGTAAAATTATGCATATACTCTACCCATTTAGCATGTTTCTGATTCAACTTCTCTTGTTGAGTCACAAACTGTAATGCATGATTATCACTATACAAAACAATTTCTTTTGGGATCAAGTAATGTCTCCATTTCTTCAACGCCTGTATGATAGCATAAAATTCTTTATCATACATGGAGTACTTTACTTTGGCCTCATCCAACTTCTTGCTGAAATATGCAATTGGTCTGTCCTTGTTGAAAATATTTATGTCTTTTCTTGACTGTGTCCATCATTGTTGCACTAATTCCACTGAAATTTCTGATGAATTTTTGGTAGAAACTAGCCAGTCCATGAAAACTTCTCACCTCGAAAATATTTCTTGGTGATGGCCAATTTTTAATTATCTCCACTTTACTTGGATCCATTTTCAATTCATTTGTCGATATGACAAATCCCAAGTAAATGAGTTCTTTCTTCATAAATGAAGATTTCCTCATGTTGATCAACAACTTCTCCTGCTGTAGCTTCTTCATTACTGCAGCTAAATGCTTCAGATGTTCTTCTTTTGTTTTGCTGAAAATCAATATGTCATCCAGATAAACAATGACAAACTTACCAATGAATTCCTTCAACACTTCATTCATTATCCTCATGAAAGTACTTGGTGCATTCGTCAAGCCAAATGGCATGACTAGACATTCATACAACCCTTCGTTGGTTTTGAAGGTTGTCTTCCATTCATCGCCTTCCCTCATGTGAATCTGATGGTATCCGCTTTTCAAATCAACCTTTGAAAACAATTTGGCTCCACTTAAACAGTCCATCAAGTCATCCATCAGTGGTAATGGAAACCTGTACCTGATGGTTATCTTGTTAATGGCTCTAGAATCATTGCACATTCTCTAGCCTCCATCTTTCTTTGGACTCAGTACCGTTGGAACGACACACATACTTAAACTTTCCCTGATCAATCCTTTATCCAACAGTTTCTGCACCTGCCTTTTAACTTGTTCGTTCTCCTACGGCGTCAACCTGTACGCAGCTTTGTTCGACAAACTGGCTCCTGGTATGAGATCAATGTGATGACTCACACTCCTCATCGATGGAAACAAATGAGGTAGTTCATCTACCACATTATCAACGAACTCTTCCAGCAGTTCCTGAATTTCTTCCGGCAAATCATCCACTCTTGTGCTAGTTAAAACAATTCTTGGTTTCCTGACCACAAAGAATTGTGGATCTTACTTCTTCTTTACTTCCGCCAGAAGTTCCTTCCCACTCATGAGAAGTACAGTATTCCTCGGTTCTGGTTTTACTTCTTTTTCTTTAATTGGAAGTAGCATATGTGTTCTTCCATTCTTCTCTAAAGTATACATATTCATCTTTCCATCATGAACTACGTTCCTATCATATTGCCATGGTCTACCTAGCAATAAATGACATACATCCATAGGAATAACATCATAGAGTATTTTATCATTATATCCTCCTATCTTGATGTCAACTAAGCACTATTTGGCGAAACTTACCTGATGTCCCTTCTGTAGCCATGAAACTTTATATGGACTCGGGTGATACTGACTCCATCTTTTCTACCATCTCGGTTGAAACGAGATTATCTATGATTGCACTGTCCACAATAACCTTGCATTTCCTGTCTTTGGTCTTGCATGTGGTTCTGAAAAGTCAGTTTCTTTGAGTTGTGTCCTCCACCTCCTCTCGGGTGTTAAGAGAACCTTACGCATCATAAGCGACCTTCAGTCTTCTGCATCTTCTGCTTCATCATTTCGCCTCTGTGCCTCGGCGATGTGAGCTTCTCCTCCATCCTTCTTCCTATCTGGACAGTCAACTTCCTTGTGCCCATTCTTCCCACATGTGTATCATGTGATGACTCCACCTCTTCCTCTTTCTCTACCTCTGGTACGAGGAAATGTGTTATTATCAGTGTATCCTCCACTCTATTCTATTTGTTGCCTTCGTTGTTCAGCGTGCTGGCCTCGCTGTGAACTTCCACCTCTTTCTGTTCTCGTCTAAGGCTTCTTCCAGTCGTCCTTAGATTTCTGTAACCTATCTTGAGCAACTGACTTACCTTTTGGATGGCTCCTACCTCAGCCTCGTTGTCTAGGCTTATGGCTTAGCTTTTCCTTAGCTTTCAACGCCATTTGATACGCATCCTCCATCATTCTGATGGTCGTCATACTCATCTCATCCTGGATCTCGTATCTCAAGCCATTCATATACCTGGATTTTTTTTTATCATCGCTCTCCCGATAACCTGCTCTGATATTTAGCTTGTAAAATTCCTCAGTATACTCCTTTACTGTCATCAACTTCTGTCTCAGGTTTTGCATTCTCCTAAACAGTGTGATTTGATAATCCCTTGGGATGAATTTTGCCTTCATCTTCGCAATCATTCGATCCCAGCTTTTAATCTTTTGCTTGCCTTTGGAACGTCTATCTACTTGAAGCTTGTCCCACCATAATGCTACATGTCCTTTTAATTTTGTGACAGCATGCCTAACCTTCTTATCCTCTTCGATATCCTCATAATCGAAGTAGGTGTCAAGAGCTCTAATCCAATCCAGAAGATATTCTGCATCCAGACTCCCTTCATAAGATGGAATGTCCATCTTTTTTTTTGAACTCATATGAGCGATAACTTTAATCAATCACTCATTGGCTTCATCTTCGGCTGCAACTTCTCCTTGTTGTTCAGCTTCAACTTTGCCTTCGGAGTCACTCAGATCTCCAACATTAGTTGTGCATCTCTACGCTGCTTCCATATCTTCTAATCTCGCTCAGAGATCACGTATCTACCTTTCCATTTCTGGCACCTGTGCTTGTCTTCCTCTTCCTCTCTGGTTTCCCCTATCCTCTGGATCGGGTGATTGTCTTTCTCTCCTCGGTGGCATGGTGAAATTTTATTTCCTCCTCTGCTACAGAAAACAGAGAAATTTTCTCGCTTTGATACCACTTGACGTGTATCAGAGTGCTTCTTTCCTTCCTCGCTCCTCTTGCCTGAAATATACAGACAAGAAATCTTGCTCTGATACCACTCTGATGCAAACGCACCACCCTCACGGGCATGTCCACTCTCACAGGACCTTCCTCTCTTCTCGACCCGAAGAACTCAAAGGTTCTCCTAATTCCCTATCGGGAATCTTCTTACCCACAGATTCTCTTCGTCGCGCGATCCCCTTCCTTAACTTCTTGGAGGATCGAAACTTGTGACTTCATGAGTCCAAAGCTTGTACACTGGTCTCTTGGATCCCCGAGACCCGATGGTCAGTCAACTCATTGACTTTTCCCTGAGGGATTTCACTACTCGCGATACCAAACTTTTTGGTTCTCCAACCTCCGATACCCGAGGTACCGAAGCTCCGATGCACACGTGTGACTTGACTCATCCACACCCATCACTTCTCTCGAGACTTCCACGCTATCACGACCTTGGTCCCTCGTGACTTTGCTACTCGCAAGGTTGAATAACTTCCCCGTCGACTCCTGATGTCCGAGGTGTCGAAACTCATGACCTCGCTCCCTCACGACTTTGCTTCTCATGAGGTCAAGTTCTCGAGCCTTTTCTCATGAGGCTTTGATGCACAATCCCACGTGTAGATCCAACGGTCCTCCCACGATCCGGATCCAATGGTTATCCACCTCCTCGCGCCTCGCTTCCTCGTGACTCAGAGTACCCAATGGTTGGACTCTCACCCTACGAGCTCCTGAGTTCGCGATATCCTTAGATCTCCTCCACCTGTCCTCTTCAGATGGATGGCTTCCAGCCTTCTCGCCACTTCCCTGCTTCGTGACCTCGCGTCCTTTGGCACCAATTTCTCGACCCTTCCTCTTACGAGCTCCTGAGATGCGATCTCGTGAACAATCCAACGGCCCTGACCGACTTGGATCAACGGTGTTGCCCCTCATGAGATTTGAATCCTTTCCACGCCTGCGCTGTAACTACGTTGCACCTCTGAGAGATCCAACGACTCTCAAAACTTCGTGAAATCTCTCCCAAAGATTTCGTTTGTCCGTTATCCCATTGAGGATTCTACGAAATAAAGCAGTGTCTCTCCACGGTGAAATCACGGAGGTGGGTAACACTTTTGTGACAATTTGATCTCCAAAATTCTGAAAACATTGTTTTGGCCGAAAGATATTTTTTTCGGTCGAACCCTGGAATGTCAAATTGAACGATACAGTGATGGTGCCCTCGATCTTCATGTATAAATTTATTCAGATGGATTTTTTCCATCCAACAATATGTTTTCGGCTAAAATATATTCAGGCTGGAAAATTCTTTCGTCCGAAATAATATTTCGTCCGAACTGTTCTTTCGGATGAACTATTCTTTCGACCGAAAAAATCTTTATATATTAACCGCACAACGTAATTGTAACATTTTTCCCAGCTCTTCCTGATTGTGATAGTGAGTGAGTGATTGTGAGCTTGGCACGAATGTTGTGTTGGCGTGAATGTCATGTTGGCGGGCAGTCGAGCTATTGTGTTGGCAGGCGCTCAGGCGGGCCGAGTTTCAGATAAGCCCAAAACATTTAGATTTCAATTTTATTTATAATATTTTTTAACTGTAATTTTTAAATTTTAAATATAATTTATATGTCATGCTTGCAATTTGTAATTTTATTTGTAATTTTTTATTTTTAACTTAAATTTTTAATTTAAATTTTAATATATATAGCGGCTCTTGTAGTCAAGCCATGGGCACGCCAATGGCTTGGCACAGGGATGGGCCCCAGTGACCAAGTCACAGTCCAGTGGACTGTGACTTGGCCACAGGGATAGGCCCCCCACGACCAAGTCACAATACACATTTTAAAAGGAAATTCTCTATGTTTTCAAATAACTTTATATTTCGGGCCAACCCGATTCCCCATGTAATGTTTAAGGGAAGTTATTTAACCTTTTTAAGTCCTTGTTGTCACACCGATTTTGAAATTCCACTTCAATACTTTCTCCTACCCAAACATTTTGGTTCCCTGTCATTCCTTTCAATTCCTTCCAAAATGCTATGGAAAAGTCCACAAGTCGTGAAGAGAAGAGCACTTGTATCTTCTACTTGTTGGCATAGGCTACACCATCCAAGCCCAACAAATGATCTTTTCTGCACAATATCTTAGGTAGTATCCCTTTTGTTCAAGATCAACTGCATGGAATTTTTTTTATTTTGAAGGGATCTTAAGTTTCCATGTGACTTGCCACCACCATGTATGAATATGGTCTCTACCCTCCTCAATAATATCCTTATATCCTAATTTTGGTACATATTGCCATGAGGAGTTTAGAGACTAGACTAACTGGTCTTCCTTCTCTTTGATTACGATGTTTCTAAATTTTAGATAATATGTGTATCTCTACTATTTTGCTGCCTTTTTATTCCCCAATGATTAAGTCCCTTTAGGAAAACCAAGATTGGTGCTATATAGTTTCCATGGCCCCATTCAAAACCTTTCATAACATATAATATCCTTTTCTATGTAGCTCATGTATGAATTGGTTTGATATCCGATGCCTACATTTGTTTCCAACCCAAGGGTCTGAACCTATTTTCACTTTGTCATGTTTTCCCACTTGTCATATCAACCAATTTCCCACCAATTGAAATGATGAAAGTACAACTTTCCACACATTTGAGGAAATATATATTCACTTAACCAGATTTATGATAGGGTAAAATTATGTGCATAAATGTGTTATATAGTTTGGTACATGTAGAAGAAATCTTTATGTTTATTTCTAATTTGTTAATATTTGTACATTCTGATTATAACAGTGTTCTAAAATTTTGTACACAAATGTGTTATATAGTTTGGTACAGGTAGAAGAAATATTTATGTTTATCTTAAATTTGTTAATTAGTATTTAGATTTTAGATTTGGTATATGTCCACTTGTTTTGGTCCGGTTTAGATTTAAAGACAATATTTTATTGACTAGTAATAGTTCTGGCCTATTGTTTGACCACATAATTTATTAAGTGGTTTAAATCAAATAAATTTATGTAAAACATTAAGTGGTTTGCAACAAATCTAACTTGTTTTTGTAATAAACATTGTGGCCATCATATTTTTAGTTCTTTGAATTTTTTTAAAATTTTTCCAACAACTTATTTCATGACATTATTTACAATGCAAATTGTAATGTTTTTATATTCTCTATGTGATTACTTCAAAGTTATTTTATTAAAATTAATCAATATTGA